>JABBWF010000506.1:0-21554 GCA_016647645.1 Suillus variegatus
CCAGGATGGTAGGTAGTCTTTTACTATAAACATATGGAATATATTTATTACATAGGTATACCAGAACAATACCAGGATCCTTATCTACAATCCAAAGTGACTTTGGATTGTAGATAAGGATCCTGGTATTGTTCTGGTATACCTATGTAATAAATATATTCCATATGTTTATAGTAAAAGACTACCTACCATCCTGGAGGGCCGGAGCTGCAGGAAAAATTTTCTTAGGAAGTGAACCACCAGGAAGATGACAATACATATCACCCTAGGGACTGATCCTACTGACCTATACTCTTGAGATGATGTATATACTAGTAAAGAGATGTTAGAAATAATATTCACCAGTCTATATACCTAAACACTAAAAAATGCGAACTGGTTTATGTTTTTTGAGAGGTATTCATGAATTTAACATATCTACTGATGTAGGACACTACAGAGGCTCAAACAAGCAGTGTAATATATTCATTAACACTCTAATATATGATATATACAGCCAGAATTGCTTTCCTGCTAAAGGGGCAAAAAAGTGAATATGTTTTAGTCCTGGGATGCATATATTATAGTCAGCACTGTAGACTGCTGTACAAGCTCTCAGACAATGAAAAAAGCGGTCTATTGTATCATTTTATGTATGTACATGCCATTCTACTACTTATATACATGAGTGAGCAAGGGGAAAGCTCTGGTGCAGCAGTAGAGCCAGGGAGGTATGTGGGAATAGTGAGATTATTGGAATATCCTAATTTGGTCATTTTTCCGGTGGTAGTGCTATTCTTGGAAGCCTGAGAATCACCAAAGGAATCAGAAGCCGTTAAGCTTAATTGTAGGGGATTGATAGTTTACAAACAAACTTACAAAACCATACCATTTCTAGTCAGTGAGTATTATGCTTAATTTTAACAGTATAGCCTGACGAGTGTGCCTACAGTAGTTAGGGGTTTTGTTCGAGGATGCGACGAACGAAAGAATGATAGAATAAATTCTATAAATGAAAGTAAGTACTCAGTCTCAATAGTCGAAGACTAGGAGACTACTAGCTGACCTATAAACGAAAGTAAGTACTAGAGTAGTAGTCAGTATCATAGTAAAGAGTCTAAATAAATAATATCATACCTCAGTCTCAATAGTCGAAGACTGAGGTGCGAAGTAATATAAAACTTCTAATGAGCGCATAGCGTATTATGTAAGTGAGTGTTGTTTGTTGTTGTCCGAATCGAAGTTATCACTTATCTATAATCTTTCAACAAGGGGGAAAATGACTACTGTAGGCTTTTCGGCTTTATCAATCGTAACATACACCCTCCAGGTCAGCTCTTCGGGAGGTGACCTTTCCAAGGTGAGATCAACTAGGGAGTCACCATAGGGGGGGCAACTTACATCGCACCTAGGGAGGCTGCAATAATATACATCATAAGTAGGTTGGATGCGAAGAGTCCAACCATCAACAGCTTACCAAGGAACTCGCCATCTAGGGTGTTCTTTAGTCGAGCCTCCTGCTCGAGGTCAAGACATTCAGCGGCTGCCACAATCTCGGCAACATCACGACCAGGGTCGATGGTGACAGCAGCGGGAGCAGGAGGAGAGGGTGGTGGATTACGAGCTTCCTCTCCAACCACAGCAGCAATGAGTTGCACTGCCGAGACATTGGTCTTGGGAGCTTGAGTGGGAGGAGGCTGAGGAGGATATCTGGTGGTGTACAGGTTGTGTGGCCAGGAGGCATATTCCTAGATGGTTGTTCTCGAGAGTTTTGAGGGGGACCAGTCCCACAGCGATTGTCAAGGGACAAGTTTGGTGCTCGGGCTGGGCGAGGAGGGGCATGATCATGCTTCCATTCAGCCCGGACCATCTGATTGAAGGTGTGAGCCTCTTTGCAGGTAGCTAATTCCTTAGCTTCAGCTTCCGCACGGAAGAAGCGTGTAAAGGTGCTCATAGTGTCCGAGTTCAAAGACTCGCGCTGGTAGGAAGAACCTCTACCACGGTTCCAATGACGTCTGCGGGGGTGACGACGACCACGAGAAGGGTGGGAGGGGGCACTTTGGATTTCACCCGGCTCGTCAGGGGGAGGGGACATATCCACGCTCATGGCGTCAATGTCGATGAGTACATTGGGAGCAGGAGGCATGTTCGAGGGAGGAGCGGAATTGGGGACTTCACCAGTATGGGTGTTGGCCCTCTTTATAGGTGGGTGCCCGGGTCCAATAACAGTTGTGTCCTTGGTTAAATTTTCGAGTAAGAGGTCAACCATAGAGTAGACAATATCCCGCGCTTCGGTATGGGAATCAACCGTCACGAATGCAATATTAGAGGAACTGGGCGATACCTTCTTTGGGAGATGCTTGATGCCCGGGACACCTAATGACTCAAAGTATTGCACTAGCGCTTCAAGGCGGGAAACTGAGTGATACGGGAGCCAGATGTGGTCTCCGGTCGTGTATTCGACCTTAAAGAGGGCATCAGTCCCTTGGCTGTGATGGTCTGAGAGGCGGGAGATGGACCAGTCTTCTGCTATGCCTATATCAGATACTTGCGGGAGTTGTCGACCAGGGAAGCGACGATCGTCATTAGGGATATGTAAGCGCAATAAGTGGGCGTGGAACGAAGGATGGAGTCCACGTTGCTTTAATTCAGCAGGGATGTCAAGGAGGTACGAATTATTACGGTAATCCTTAAGGATCTTGTAAGGACCGATATATTTCGGTGCGAGCTTACGAGCACGTCCTTTCAGGAGGGACAAGTTAGCAGTCGACAGGTATACCAAGTCACCTTCCATGAACGGGGATTCCTTTCGCTTTTGATTAGCAACGGAGGTGCTTTTGACGCGTGCCGAGATGATGGCATCATGTGCAGACATTGTCGCGTCTTTCATGGTCTGGAGGAAGACGTGGACTCCTGGATACTCAGTGTTGGTGTTCCAGATCAATGGAGAGGGGAGTCTACCATAGTTGAGTACGAATGGGGGATATCCGGTAGCGCTAGAGCTAGCAGAGTTAATAGCGAATTCGATTGCGGGGAGGCGAGATGCCCAGTCACGTTGGTGGGGTGCGATTACTGACCGAAGCATCTGCGTGATTGTACGGTTGGCACGTTCTGTGGCTCCATCGGATTGAGGATGGAAGGACGTCAACATGCGCAGCTCAATGCCGGTGAGATGGTGCAAGTGTTGCCAGAATGTACTGGTAAACAAAGTGTCCCAGTCACTCACAATGTTGGAAGGCATACCGTGAAGTTTATAAACCAAGTGAAACATCACTTCAGCGATGTCTTTAGTGCAGTAGGTTTGCTTAGTGGCCGTGAGGTGGACCATCGAGGCCAAATGATTGATGGTGACGAGTATCATGTCGAAGATCCCGTGTAATGTTTTGGATTCGGGCAGTGGGCCTACAAAATCAATGCCGATAGTCTGCCAAGGGCGTGTAGGGACTTCAAGGGTCTCCAGCTGTCTGTATGGTTGATGGTTCTGAGGTTTGGACACTTGACACATCGGACATGACTCACAGAAGTGTTGTACATCCTGCACCATTGACTTCCACCACACATTTTCCCGGAGGTACAGTAACATTTTGGACGGTCCTAGGTGGGCCAGGATTGAATGCGTGTGTGACATTATGATTTCTCTTAGTTGGCGCTCACCAATTAATATGTCTGGTATGCAGAGGATCCTCTTAAGTGAGTCTCTGAGGTAAATGTGCCCGTTACTGACTTCAAAGTTTCTAAATGCTCCTGGGGCCTCTAGGATTTTCTTAAAGAATTTGTCTTCTTGATAGCGGTTGACTAGGCTTTCATGGATGTCTAATGACGGTTCGCCTAGTGTGATAATCTCAGTGAGATGAGCGGGGTGTTCAAGTAGGTTCTCAGCAGCATTGTCTTGTTGCTGAGTGTTTCTACGCATCACATGACTTTGCTTGTCATTGTTTGTGACGTCATTGGGTGCCTGCCATTGAGTCTCGGTCATGACTTCATTGTTCTCGATCCTGTCGTCATTGCTTACGTGATTTGGTAGGTGCTTGTGTGTCTCAGTGATTGTTGACTTCGTACTCTTCACTGACCCGCCCTCCAGTGACCTTGGAGGGGGCTTGCCCAGTGTCAGGGTTACTTTCTTAACCTTAGTGGTGAGTACTTCCTTTTCTGAGACTTGGCTCACTAATGCGGTTGGAGTGTCTACAGATTCACTGTTGGCAGTTGAGCCAGACACACTGTCATGTGCTGGGATGGCAGAGGGCGCCAGTTGAGTTTTCGTTTGGAGACTGCTAGGTGAGTCCGGTCCCTGTGTTACCATGGAGTCCTGATCAGTAGGCAGTTCTGACTTCCCACCCTTCAGGTCCTCATTGTCATTACCTATGACACGTTTGGCCGCTATTTGGGCTGAGCGGCGGGCCTCAGTCGCACCAAGGAACAGCGGGGTACCAGTATATACTGGTGCAGAGACGAAATTGAGCAGGAGGTTCCTGGGTACGTCCTCTTCCTCCACACTGACAAACTTGCTAGCTGACCTGACGGTTCCCTTAGGTTCATTACTATATATCCGCGACAAGGAGTCTGCGAGGGAGTTCTCAGCGCCAGGTACGTAAATAACTTCGAAGTCGAATTCGCTCAATGATTCAAGCCATCTGGCTTGCCTAGGAGACAGCTTACTCTGGGTAGAGATCCATTCAAGTCCTTTGTGGTCGGTATAGATCCGGAACCAGAACCCAATGAGTAAGTGGCGGAAACGTTTCAACGATTTGACGATGGCTAACAGTTCCTGCTCATGAACAGGGTAGTTCTGTTGGGCCGAGTTAAACTTGCCTGACCAGAATGTGATCACATCAGCAGTTTTGCGGTTGATACCCTGGGATAATACTCCACTAGTGCCGGTCAAGGAAGCGTCTGTAGTTAGGTTCATGGGTTCGGAGCCACTGATAGCGGATGGTAAGTCAATCGCCTTTCGACTTAGGTTATGGTGAGTTTTGACGCACGCCTTAATGAGGTCGAAAGCCCGCTGATCCGTCTCATTCCAGGTCCACTTCGTAGTGGCGGCAGCCACCTTGGAGAGGTGTTGCATATCAACTCTAACTCCTTCGCAGCCGGCTGCTAGGTACCCAATGGACCCTATAAATTGCATCAACAGCTCTTTCGAAGTAGGTGTCTTCCAGTTGACTACCTTATCAACTTTGTGAGGATCTAACCGAATTCCAGTGTCGTCAATGATATGTCCGAGAATCGTCAATTCGGACTTGAAGAATTGGAGTTTGTGCTCTCCCAGGTAGAACTTGTTCTCTCGTAAGGTGTCGATCACAATCTTAACGTGTTTCATGTGCTCACTAGGGCTATCAGAATATATGACAATGTCGTCCAGATAAACATCCATGAAAGACCCAATGTAGGGTCCGAATATATGATTCATGAGGGATTGGTAAGTTGCGCCTGCATTACAGTCTCCTATTTGCATGACGTGGCTGATCATGGTCCCATCAGGAGTGGCGAACAGAGTCTTATGTACGTCTTCCGGTACAACGTGGATTTGCTCGTAAGCATCTTTACCATCAAGGAGGGATCGGTATGGATGAGATGAAATGTTTCTAAGGATGGTTTCGATGTCCGGCAAAGGGGATGCTAATTTACGAGTATTTTTGTTACGTTGGCGCGTATCTAATACGGTGTGTAACTTTAGTGACCCGTCTTTCGTCACTTTCTTCATCATGATCATAGGTACTGCGTTGGTTCCACTGAAGAACTCCCATCGTCCTGTCCGCACATAGTCGTCGTGCTTGGCTCTCCATATTGGTCGTAGGGCATCCGGGCATCTCAACTGATGCCAAGAGTACACCAAGTCCTCATTTATCAACGGTATAACGTGATTAATTGCTCGAAGAGGAGGTAAGGGCGTTTCTACGGCATCCTTGCATATGTCTTTCATGTACTCAGTCAACTCCTTTCAATAGGATTCAATCAAGTCACTTTCTAGACTGGAACCTTTGAGTTCGAGAACCTGGGTTTGGGACCCGTGAATCGGTAAGGGGGAGATGCTACAAATCTTAATCTCAGGTGGATTAAAGCCTAACAGTACCTGATGCTGGAACAGGAACGACATACCCAGGATGACATCATAGGTGTTAAGATTCACTATGTCGAATATGCGTGATCCTGAAATGTCTTGATACTCAAGCTCAACGGTAGTGTTGGCTTTCACAAGGCTGCGAGAGCCAGACACTGTGAGTTGAAGTGGAATTGGCTTGTCAAATAAGTTGTATTTAATCTTCAACTGATCAATGATGGTGCTTGATATGAAGTCCATTAGGGATCCAGAATTGAGTAAGGCTCGGCACGGCCGTTTGTTGATTAGGACAACAACTACCAAGGACTTGGGTAGGATCCGGGATAGTCCCTTCGGTCAGGCAGATTGTCGCTGAAGGGCTCTAACATCAGGTAAGGCAGTTTTCTGCGACTGACCGGCACAGAACAGTTCACTAATCACTCCTTGGGTTTCGATAGGCAGTGCAATGTTAGTGCCGACAGTAAGGTCTGAAGGGGGTCCTACATCTGTGATGTCCTCAATCTCCTCGGGGTTTGTGATATCCTCAATCTCTTCTAGATGAGCGATACCCTCGATTTCCTTCAGGAGAATGATATCTTCCATATCTTCTTGGTAAGTGATGGTTTCATGGTCTTCATCATCAGTGGATTCGCCACTGACTAGGCCAGGACAGTCATCAATAACTACCGCACTGAAGACCGGATTCACTTCAATCTGCTGAAGGTTTGCATGAGTCCACTCGCTACAGGTCGGTTTTAGTGAAGATTTCGTCAAGACTAAGTCGTCATAATTGTGTAGCTTAAGGTTCACCAACCATGCCACAATATCAAAGCTGGGGTCACACAGCTGATCAAAGTATACTATGTAGTCATCATAGTTATGTTTGTCAGAGAGCAGGTAAGTGTTGCATCCACCATGCGTCGACAAACTGAATCGGTCTTTTCCAAATGGATCATACAGGGGGTCCAGCAGTTTGTCAGTCGGTAAGGGGACTGCGTCATGGAGGGTTTTCAGAGCTAGGGAGATAATTATCAGCTGATCGCTGATGTCAACGTCTGCAGCTCTGTCCAGTGTTATGGCTAGGCCGTAGAGCCCACAGGCAACTCCTTCCTCGATAGCTGTGGTGCAGATGTCCTCAGACATGACAGCGACTGAACTCGTATGGAGCGAAGAAACCCTGGAGTTCGGTTTGAAGGGGAGCCTATGACATTTAGGACAGTCCTTGGCCATATGACCAATGTCTTCACACTCGAAGCATCGGTTGCTGTCATGAAGGTTCTTCAGCGTCTCACTACCTTTCCTAGGCTCATTGGATCTCCTAGGACCTCTATGAGTCCCACATCCAGTGTCACGGTGAGTGCGCGTTCCACGATTAGTGTGATTAGAAGAGTCTGACACTGCATTTACTTGCAAGGATGATGTCCTTGGATTGTCCGCTGGTCTAGTAGTCCTTGACCGTCGTCGACTATCAAACTTAGGTCTAGCAGCGTACCCGGCAGCTAGGGTAGGATTCAGAGCTATCACGATGTTAGGGTCTTTAGCGTTCTCCTGGTACGCTCTTTCGGTGCGTAAAGCTTTTCATTCTAAGGTGTCAAGGCTGATGGTGTTCGGTTCATAGCCTTTGTCCACCAATGATGCTTTAATATACGGTGTAGCACTCGAGCTCGCGCTGAGCCTGTATTCAGCTATTTTCTGATGCACGTCAAACACCCATCGCACAAGAATCACTTCCCAATGATATCCGACACTCACCCGCTCAACCCGACGCTAACCCGATGCAAACCCGATGTTCCCGCGCATCGGCCGCTTCGGATCCGATATTTTCCCGCGCATTTGTCCTCCCTATGTCCTGTCCTGTGGTATCTATCCCCACTAGGTGCGCAGTTATCAGTTTTCACGTCGCTAACATTGTAGACAGCCTTATTACATGTCCGCAGTACCACATGTCTTATTACATAAGACATCGGACCCGAAAATTAGCGCTACTACTTTCGCCTATAGCACTCCGAAAATCTACATAGACACTATATATTTCACATACCTCCTTCTTACTTATCTACCTTTCTACCTCCGAGTAGGAGGAGGTCATTGGATATCAGTAGTTCTTAGTTGAATTCCGCAATATCATCCATTCTTTATCCGAAACTCTCCGAAAAACATCGACAGTAACCCGCCGTTCACTATCCCCGACATTCGCTACAAACCCGACGCTAATCCAACGAAACCCGACGAAACCCGCTAATCCAAAACCCGAAAACATCGGACCCGACGTTTTTGACATCGGACTCATAATTATACTTTCGGACTTGTTTCCTGCGCTTCGGACTTCGTATATCTAATTATTCTAATACCTTATAGCAAACCCCTCGGGTCGAACACACCTGTCTTGCAAGTATAAGCAGACTAGGCTGTGCTAGACCACAACTATTATATTTTGCTAGACACTCACTTCGTGTAGTGTTCAGCAAACATTGTTTACCTACAACGGTAAGCAATTCATCCAGAATTGTCTCACTATGTCGCGCTCAGTGACATCTCCGGCAGTATCAGCAAGATTTTGTAATCTACGGAGGTAGTCACGGACAGAGTGCTTAGTGTCTTGGCGACACTCAAGGAACTTTTGTCATTGCAGCATTCAGAAGTCTGATGGGAAGGAATAGTCAAACAGCTGTTTGAAGAATTCGGTAAGCGAATATTCCTTTTCAAGGTGTCATATCCCGTATTCCGGACCTACATCCGACAATATTCCCACGCCTCATCCGGACCTTCGGATGCCCTATCCATGTCTCCAGTACCCATCCGGATCCCTGCACCTCTGCACATCCACATCCAGATCCCTTTACCTCCGTACATCAGACCTCCATACCTCCGCAGCTAGCCTGCATCATTCATCCTTTGTCCTATCGCCCTAATGTCATATCCTGTATATCCACACTTCTCGTCCGGACATCCGATCCGGTCCGGTCCGATCCGATCCGATATACGATAAGCTTCTTAGTTCATCTCCTGTGCATATAACGTTAACACAGCCTATTCCTCTATTCAGTATTCCTTGTCCTCGGTATCTCGGTTATACTTACTACCGGTATGCTTACTGATCCGTTAACCTATGCTTCATTTCCGACTCGCGCTTGATAACTTTGCTTATGCTTCATACATAGCCTCGGACTCTTGCTTACTGATCTTTCCATTATTTCCTTAGTATATAAACTCTTGTATATGTCCTGTAGTTCCTCAGTCTGAATATCATATTAGTCCTCGCACTAGTCTTCACACTAAGTCCTCATACTAGTTACTTCCTTGTAAATATCCACTTAGGCCTAGGGAGGAATTCCCTAGGCCGGAGCTCCGCTCCTCTGCTCCTCACTCCTCTGCTCCTCTGCTCCTCCGATCCTCTATTCATCCGATTCGAAACTCATCCGATCATCCGATCCTACGATCCTACCTTCCTCCAAGTTTCCGGAAGTTTGTCCGGATCTTTCCCGCGGTCCTCCGGACCTATTCTGCTTTGGACATTGTCCTTGCAGCCATACCTCTGTTTGCTTCTACTCAGGACAAGTCCTGAGTAGCCATTACACATATCCGTATCAGGACGCAACCTCATTGTAATTTCCGGAAGTTCCTCCGGAACTTTCCCGCACTCATCCGGAAGTTACTTGCACTCGTCCGGAAAGTCCTTCCGAAGTTTCCCGCACCTTCGGACGTCTTCGGATCTTCTCCGGACATCAATCTGAAATTAAGGGCACATACTCGGGTAAGGGGCGCAGCACACGAGCTGAAGCCAAGCCCCTCAGAATCAGTCCTACCCTTTGTGCATGGTCTTAACACAAGGTCTAGGATGTCACACTCATAGAATCAGTAAGCTTGACCTGATAGGTACTTTCCGAGCATTCTAATGCTTTGGCCATTGGTGAGTTGCGCTCTATCTTTCCAGTCTTGCACCTCTCGGACCCATTTCTTCAAAGTAGTAGTGTTGGCCTCTCCACTATATATGAAGGGAGGTTCATTTTTGATGAAGTTCTGCTGATACTTAAGTAGGTTCAATTGTTACAGTACTCTCGACGAGCGGCTCGTTTCATTCGTTTCGTTCCGTCCGAATCACTATCATGGTCTGATTCGGGTTCGAACACTAGAAATTCGGCCCCAAAATGGTTGTTGGAGTCTCGCCAGTCCTTCGTACCTTCCGTTGAATGGGGACTCCGAGGTTTTGTTTTAGTGGCGACCTGGTGAGTTTTTTTAAGACCTTTCTTGTCAGGTTTGCACTCATCATTATCAGATTCTGTCGACGAACGTTCGTCAATCTCACTTTCAAACACTGCGTATGGGTCTTCATGATCCTGAGTTCGAAGTGAGTGACCCAGCATCGCTCGTTTTACTGAACTCTCGGCGGGTAGGACCGAGGACGCTTGTTGATAGCGAGAGTCAACAGGCATTTTCTCTCGTAGGTCAGAGTGAGGTACCTCCTCAAGTTTTATGGACCTGCTAATCCTTTTAGGTTTCTCCTGGACGCAGGTGATCTGAGTCGCGTCTGGGGCCTTTTGGCTCTGCCTTATGAATCTCTTGAGTTTGCAGATTCGTTCTCTGAGATCATCAACCTCTTGTTGGTGAGCGGTCTTATCTGGAGGTAAGTCTAGTTCATCGTTGTTACGACGCATTTCAAACGTTTCGACAGACTTTCCTTTAAGTTCAGATGGGATTTGAGGCGTCGACGCTCTTGATTCATCAATGAGATATTCGGGGACCTCCCCAATCTCATGGTCATCTTCAGGGTAGTTTGCCCATCGACTGACAGATGGGGTCTTATCTTCAGGTTCATTTTCTTCGGTGTAGCGGGACTGTCGCTGATATCTGAGGCTCTCTAGTAACCCAATCTGTGGGTACCTGATATCTTGGGATCCTGGGTTCTCAAAATGGTCGTTGGGAGGGCTAATACTCATGGCTTCAGAGCCCAGACCTTCACTTTCATATGGTGAGTTTTTCGGTATGTTCTCCTCGTTGTCCAACAACGGGATGTTCGATGCCTGAGGGACTTCTAACGTCTCAACTGCAGGGCTTCTTGCGACTAGATCAGACCCAGTCTGATTGGTCGGTTCACTGGAGGGAGGTTCAGCTTGAACACTCTCGCTCTGTTCTAGGCCAGTGACAGAATTGTCATCACGGGTCCAGGCACTCTCGACACCCAGTTCGAGAGCACCGGCATCAACACTCTCTGTACTCTCAGGGATTGAGGTAAGAGGGGACAGGTTTGTCTGGTGCGCTGGCAGACATTTTATTCAATATCGTAGGGGTTCGTAGTTTTGTATGTACGGGGTTTTTCTTTTTAGAAGGATTGAAGTGTGGGAGGGTGATCAGACCTCCTCAACAGCGACCGTAGTGGTGATGAATAGATGAAGATTTATAGCAGTTAAAAATATGTGGTGTCTGTGAGACGTTCACATGTGAGAGTCGATGTTTTATGAATGAACTTATGCTTGAACGATATAACTGTCCGAACTATGTCTATTCGGTGGGGAAAGATCAACTAACTAACTAACTATAAACTAATGCTTTATACTGGGAGCGGGAAAAGTAGGAACTAAGAATGGGGTCAGAAAGGACATGGAATGTCAGTAAATGAGTGTGCCCTACAGTAGTTTAGGGGGAAAATGACTACGTAGGCTTTCGGCTTTATCGATCGTAACACGAAGAATTCGTGTTTTACCAGTTGTTTTCACTCATGAATACGATTGAACGGTGTATGATCTCTTTCTGCCTTGGACCGCGATAGCGAGCACCTATTTAACACTGCAGGGGTTCATAACCCTCGACACCAATCCTGGTCCAACTCCTTGGGACCTGCAGGCTATTATCGCCGGTGATTTTTTCTTTCAACAGCGCATCAAGACTGGGCAGCAAGTCCACCAAGATCAGCGCCAGATCCCCCACCACACTCGCAGTCGACATCCCCTCCCTGTTACCTCTGATCAATCCTCTTTGTCAGTTACCGCTACTAGTGACCAGTATTGGTGCGGGCTTCACATTCCTTCTTGATTCCACTGCATCTTGAAGTTTTTCTCATTTCCCTAGCTTGCAGCTTCACATCATATACACTACCTTACTAAATACCTCAATGTCCACATATTTAAAATTCCATCATATGGTAAAGGACAAAATATTGTCAGAGAGACGCTACACTACACACCTTACGATTTCCTATGAGGCATGCCCATTGCCAACGGTCCTGGCGATTTCTTACTATGCCTCCCCGATACGAATCCACTAGTGGGATCTTACTACTCCATGACCTTTCATGACATTTTTACCAAAGCTGACCCCAGCAGCGGGAGCAGTGATGGCGCCAGTAGCACCCACCCACACTTCGAGCCCGATAGCCACTGCAACTTCGACTTTGATGCCACCATGCCCCCTACTCTCTTCCCACTGACCAAAAACCCGAGATTTCTGCAACGCCGCCTGTACGATGAGCCCTTCAGTGAATTCACCCCGTCTCAGACGGACGGCCGAGTGTGACAATGTACCGTTGGGAACGGGCCATCCCATGTGGGCCCATGGACATAATTGTACCATGATATACGAGTGGGCCGGGTGAATGTGTGTACCCAAGACACACGGATGGGCTGAGGGTACATTATATAGACAGTGGTATAGGAATGTATTAGTATATAGGACATTATAAATGCTAATTCCTGTTTACATTAGAGACGAGTGGGCTGGCCGGATGTGTGTACCCAAGGTAAATGGATGGGCCTACCATATGAGTGGGCTGAGTGAATCTGTGTACCCGAAGCATACGGATGGGCTGAGAGCATACAATATAAATAGTGATATAGGAATTTACTAGTATACATGACATTATTAATACCAAATCCTGTTTACGATGGAGACGAGTGGGCCGGCCGGATGTGTGTACCCAAGGTAAACGGATGGGCCGACCATATGAGTGGGCTGAGTGAATCTGTGTACCTGACACATACAGATGGGCCGAGAGCATACATTATAGATAGTGATATAGGAATTTACTAGTATACATGACATTATTAATACCAAATTTTGTGTATGATGGAGACGAGTGGGACGGCCGGATGTGTACCCAAGGTAAACGGATGGGCCGGGGGTATATAGCATAGACTTACAGGAATCTGCTCCAATAGCGAATCCAGTGTGAAAATGGAAACGACTGAGCCAGACAAATGATATACACCGGAGATCCGGTCAGATTATCATCTGGCAGGTGCATCTATAATCACTGGCCCATGATCCGGTAGCTACATTATCCGGTCGATGCATCATTTCACAAGCCCATCGGCCGGTATACTACATACATTAACCGGTCAATCTAATACACCATCTAGTACATTCTACCATGGCATTAGATTGTCCTTATCAACAAAACAAACACTACATGTACTGGCATTACTTGGCCCTATTACCAGAAGGGTTCTTATCATGCCTAGCACTCACCGACCGACCTTGTTGCCTTGATTGAGGTGCAAATGACCGGTTCGGCAAAGGAGCCGAAAGGGACTGACCATCTGCTGGCAGATTTGGTGGCCCGGTGAGCATGGTGCGAAGGGTACTGGTGGAGGGCATAGATGCCATTGGGACAGTAGTGGCCGGTACCAGAAGTGCACTAACCGGACGACTGTGTTGACCGGATTCCCCATGGTGGGGACAGGGTTGATGGTAGAGGTGGAGGGTGTTGGTACCTGCTCATGCCTTGTGACTGGTGAGCCATCTCCGACAGGACATGTGTTGGTCGAAAACACATCCGGAGTGAAGACATTGTTGGTGATGGCACGACCCAAGGCACTGATTGAGCCAAAGTCAGGGAATGTGGGGGTATCGGGGATGACAATGGGTGGTGGATTGAATGCTGGTGGAGTTGAACCCGCTGCTGTGGTGGCCCTGTGGTTGTCCCTCAGGTACCGGGCGATACCGCTGACCTGAAAGGTCAACTGATCTACCACTCCCTTCTGGGAGGCGAATTCGTTTGTGCAGCTGGCTTGCAGCCGGTCGATACGATGGGACAGGTCATCATGAATTATGTCATCACGTGTCCGGAGCTGATCCATGTCGATCTGAATTTGGGCCAACAGGGCATCCATCTCCACATTAGTCAAAGAACCGGGCTGGGAGGCTGAAGAGGTACAGAAATGTTAACAGGAGAGGCGGGTCTTCGAGTACGAGAAGGATAGACTGGCGAGTACCGGATGTCATCCGGTGTCTCTATAAATGGTGCTGGGGCAGGGTGCTGTCATCCACGGGTTCGATCCATCAATCCATCAATCCATCATCAGCAGATACCTCGGGTCCTGCATCTGTAGCAGTGCCAGGATGACCAGTGCCGGTGAGTGAAGGGGCATCAAGCATATCAACATCGACATCCGGTTCCTCCGGAATAGGACTGGGACGCTGAATTTGGATGACTAAAAGAATACAATTAGTAGACATATTAGCGAAAATAAGATACTTGCCTTTGCTTTTGCCTTTGCTCTTGGACTGCCCAACAGTCTTGGTCTTTCCGGTCATCTTGGAGCGAGTGACTATGGCTGTGGCTGGTATGACCGGATCATCCGGCCGGATGCATTTTATCCTCCACTTGTTGCAAAGAATGCAAGTATGGGCGACCTGACCCCTTTTGGTCAACCAGCTTTCGCATTGTGCCTTCATAATTGTGCATCTCCTGCATGGTAGGAGAGGCGCACCAATGGGTTTCTATGAAGAATTAGTATAGCACTACCGGTGGAGAGTTACCGGATATCTTACCGGCTGTGGACGCTTGCCCCTGGTCTTTGCCTTGTCCTTGGCTGTTCTGGTATGATCTGTACCGGACTTGGACTATTATCATGATTATATGAGCCATACTCACGATAGGTTCAATAATATGAAAACTTACTGGTAATCGTCCCTCGCCCTGTTTGACCCGTGTCTCAGGCTCAATTGCGTCTTCATCCTCCTCCTCCTCCTCTGGTTCGTATGCCTCCGAGTCAGCGGCCTTCTTCTTCTGATCTGGAGGGGGCGGCATTGGCCTAGTGGTAATGACAATCGTTGGCAACTTCTGTATGAATCAATGACATTGCCGGTGTTGATATTGAAAAAATAAACATACCTGTTTGACCATGGTTTGTTTTGGATTACAGAGCTAACCAATATTGTCAGTTGCGTTGAAAGTATGAAACGGAAACTCACAATGACTGCCGGATCATGATCGCCATCTTCCATCGTCATTTGCCGGATATCGCGATCTGGTGACGTTGCTCTTGCCTTAGCCTTCGCCTTTCCCTTTCCTTTTCCCTTTGCCTTGGGCTTATCTTTCCCAATGCGAACTGTGTCGCCGTCAGTGTCCGTGTCTGTCAACAGTGGCTTCGACTTGGGGATAGCCTTCCGGGCCCTCTTGACCTGATGTGGGGGACTCACACTGAATTGTTGCTTACGTGGTTTCGATGGGCCTGCAATGGCACCAGATGTTGTATTGGCAGGAATGCGGATTGTGCTGGGAGCCGGTAGTGCCGGAGCCGGTGGAGCAGATGCCGGTGGAGCAGGTGCCGGTACAGGAGCAGGTGCTGGTGGAGGAGCAGGTGCCGGTACAGAAGCAGGTGCCGGTACAGGAGCAGGTGCCGGTGGAGAAGCAGGTGCCGGTACAGGAGCCGGTGCTGGGGCTGGGGCCGGTGGAGGGCCAGATGGGAGTGTTGGTGTGGAGGTAGGGGTTGTATGAGTGGGAGGAGGACCCAATGTCTTGGGGTATAATGGATGTCCTTGGCAAATGTCCTCATTGTTGCCAACACAAGTCCAATCCGGTACTTGCACCAATCGCGTGGTACCCCTCTGAGCTCTATGAATCTCAGCTGCCATAGAGAGCAGCCGAAGGGGGATGTAGGTAGCCGCCGTCCGGTAGGAGTGAATGGCATCATTCTAACGATATTAATGGATACAATACATAAAAAATGACAACGCACCATTTGAGATGCAATGACTCTGCTCAACCTCATCCTCTCATCTTCTGACCAGGACTGGAGAACCTCTTCAACCATCTGATTCAACCTGCCAAGAAGGGCAATGAGTGCCTGGTTGGCAAGTGGCGGCAGCAGCAGGACTAATGTTGGAAGACATATCAGCAGTAAGACAATGACGGTAGCAGGTTGGCTTGCAAGAGAGATCCGGAAGGGAACAAGGAAATAGAGAATTGAAAATTGCCGGATGTTCGAGTGATTTCGGATTTTGCCGAAGGAACAATTAATGTACCAGTTCTCTTTTCTCCAAAGTTGCCATGTGTTCTTGTGTGAATGCCATTGTTGCCACGTCATCACTATCAAATTGGCGTGAGTAGAGCATCCACTGACAGGCTTTGGAACAACCCATGACACATTCCGGTTATCACACAAATATACTGATTTAGACAACTCATTCAGCAGAAGAAGGAAAAGAATTTCGTCCTCAGAGATTATTGAGGATAATTTACACTTATCTAGCGGGACCAAAGGTAATAAATTAACTGCCTTTCCGGAAGGTACCTCACATGATCCGGCAGTGTTTGACATATTGGAACCGGGACACGACAGCCTTGGAAGAATTGCTCAAACATTGGCGCACTGTAAGTCCTCTCATGCTGACCTAACACCTACTTATTGATGCCTTCTAGACCTAGATGTGGCATCGGCTCATGACCGGTGGAGAGGATAGCAAGACTTGACGATGCCAGAGTGCGGATTGATAACAGCCGTCAGTAGTATATGGTTTCCGTTTCCAGCAACCGGTGTCAGACGCATTGGATTTGGGGTTCCCTCCTTTGTCCAATACTAACCGGTCATCAATTGCCACACCTATATCCGAGTTGGACATGGGATTTCCACCTGGCCATGCATTCAATACCAATGATTTCGCGGAGCCGGCAACCGGCTCTCCGAACTTCCGGGCAAACAATCGACTGGCCGGTGGCTCAGGTATTTGGTTGATTCAATATGCAAGGAATGGAATTACTCATGATTATCATTAAGTCAATGATATTTGGTGAAAGACAGCCCTTTGGACATGGGTTTCAATTCACCCGGTTCAACACGGTCATCCGGATTTGGACATGGGCTTTCATTCACATCCGGTTTAACAGGGTTTCATTCACCTCCGGTTCAACACGTCATCCAGATTTAGACATGGGTTTCATTCACCTCCGGTTCAACATCGTGATCCGGACCAGATGTCATTAGACATGGGTTTTAATTCACCTGTGGTTCAACATGATCATCCGGACCAGAGGCCTTCCGGCATTGATCCGGTTGATATTCCGGATCAGTCAGGTGAGTTTTATCATTGTATTAGGTTACAGTGTTACATGTACATTCAGTGGGTCTTCGATCGGAAGAGACACCTTTGGACATGGGCTTTGGGACAGATCCGGCACATGATCTTGCCCATCATTCGAATATTCAACCGGAAGAGACACCTTTGGAGATGGGATTCGAGACACTGGATCCGGTACATGGTCTTCCATATCAGTCGTGTAGGTCTTATCATGCCATCAAATATCACTGTTACTCATTCAAATTTAGCCATGGTTAGTGAACCGGAACCTATGGGATTTGTGATTCAGCGCTGTAGGTGACTTGCGCTTGGCAATACACTGGTTGGAGATGGAAAGGGCTCATGGTACAATGTCGCCGGAAGAAGCCCTTGTTAGCGAGGAAGTTCTTCAGGCCACTAGTGAGTTATTATTGGCATTTCAACTCATATCAATATACCGACTGTCGACATGACATCTATATTATACCATTGATACTTTCCACCCCTTGTATAGTACATTCAATGAAATGTGATGATTACGCTCTTTGCATGTAATTAACTTTATAAGACAGCTTTGCAGCTCTAGTGGAGCGCTTTGGCTGGCTTATCAATGGGAGCTCCATGTGTTTTAGTTTTCTTACCAGTGCTCTGTGTTGTGGAAGGAGCCGTTGGTTTAGGTGCAGGTATCTTCTGACCGGACTTCTTCATTGACCGGCTGATGCAGGACCAACAAAGCTACTTCTCAATGCAGTTTTGGGAGGCAGTGGGGCTGTAGAATGATGGATGATCCTGCTGAAGGAGTGACAGCATTGTCCTCCAGTGGTATGTTGCGCCCAATGACATTTGATTTAGATTTCTTGACCAATGGGCCGGAATCTTCCTCTGGATGAAATCTGACTGCTCTGCTTCGCTTTCCAATAGATTGACGCTCTAGGGGGGTGATTGGACTTCAGCATCGCCTTCTTCATCCCCATTCTCGTCCTCACCACTTGACTCCAGTTCCACCCTTCCAGCCGGCTTACCGGATAATTTTCCGGTTGACTTGGCAGGTGGTTTTTTAACCGAATAGATTGGACAGCTTTGCCTGGCTTTCCGGTCGTTTCCGGTTGGACGGCGGTAATCGGGCTTCTTCATTTTCACCTTCACCTTCACCATCCTGCCCTCACTGCTTGACTCCGGTTCCACCCTGCTGGTTGACTTGCCAGATGACTTTCCGGTCACCTGCTGGTTGGTTTTTGAACCGGACTGCCTGACTCCGGTGCCACCCTGCCGGTTTGTTTTCACCCTCACCTTCACCATCCTCACCCTCACTGACTGACTCCGGTTCCACCCTGCCGGTTGACTTGCCAGATGACTTTCCGGTCGACCTACCGGTTGGTTTTTGAACCGGGCCTCTGGCCTTTGCTGTTACTGGACTGCATGTTGTGCTAGAGTCACTCTCTGAGATCTTCTCCACCGGTTCCCTCATCTCCTCTTGTCTTGCCAGCCTTTGAATTCAAATGTTGGCCGAACCTTGTCCTTTTGTCTCTGATGCCAGAACTGCAAGAGCCGGTCAGCTTCATGCAACTGAAGCTTGGACGGGTCCTTGATCTTTCCACGGTAGGTAAAAACTTGGGCTCGATGAAATTCTCTTGAGCCTCCGTCACTGCAGACCAAGGAACAGATGCCTTTGGCTTTTGACTGCAAAACCCTGCAAAATAAGTAGTTCCTTTATCAACCCTGCAGATATTTCATTCGTGAAACTTACTGTAGTGTTTTGTGAGGAATGTTCGTATATTTGCCTGTACCGGATCATAGGCCAGTGAGAATATTGATGCACCTGCCGGATGATAATCTGACCGGATCTCCGGTGTATATCATTCATCCGGCTCGGTCGTTTCCATTTCACACCGGATTCGCTATTGGAGCAGATTCCTGTAAGTCTATGCTATATACCCCCGGCCCATCCGTTTACCTTGGGTACACACATCCGGCCAGCCCACTCGTCTCCATTGTAAACAGGATTTGGTATTCATAATGTCATGTATACTAGTAAATCCCTATATCACTATCTATAATGTATGCTCTCGGCCCATCCGTATGCGTCGGGTACACAGATTCACTCAGCCCACTCATATGGTCGGCCCATCTGTTTACCTTGGGTACACACATGGCTGGCCCACTCGTCTCCATCGTAAACAGGATTTGGTATTAATAATGTCATGTATACTAGTAAATTCCTATATCACTATCTATATTGTATGCTCTCAGCCCATCCATATGCTTCGGGTACACAGATTCACTCAGCCCACTCATATGGTCGGCCCATCCATTTACCTTGGGTACACACATCTGGCTGGCCCACTCGTCTCTAATGTAAACAGGATTAGCATTTATAATGTCCTATATACTAATACATTCCTATACCACTGTCTATATAATGTACCCTCAGCCCATCCGTGTGTCTTGGGTACACACATTCACCCGGCCCACTCGTATATCATGGTACAATTATGTCCATGGGCCCACATGGGATGGCCCGTTCCCAATGGTACATTGTCACACTCGGCTGTCCGTCTGAGACGGGTGAATGTTGCTGTATTATGTGGTACAATGACGGACCTTGCCCCAGATACCTCAAAAGAAAGCGACATCCCTTTGTCTCTAGAACCCATCGCCCCCACCCTCGCCCGTCGTCCCCACAGACAACTCACCCCCAATCGTCTCCATGATTTCGCTACGAACCCACTACAGCTCATTGACAAAGCCTTCCTCCTCATTGTCCCTGATCTATGCAGCACCCTCAAAACTCGTGTTATGTAAAGTCCTTAGTCCTTAAGTACTGGGTATCTTCTGATTTCTCGTGCAGTTTTTGGGGACAAGAAGGCGAATGAGATGGGTTTGGATAGGATGATGGAGGTATTAGAAGGTGGGTACGAGATTGATTCTCCACCTGCTGATCCTAATGCTGGACCTCAGGGGGTGGGGTTAGCGGGGAGGGTGTTTGGCGCGTTACGATCGTTTACAGGGTTTTAGATGCATCCAGGAGGCATGTTTATTGACTTTGTTTCATTTATTTGTCTTTTTTTTAACTCTATTCTTGTTATTTCCTCCGAGGCTGTTGTGTTGTATCTACCTTGTTGTGCTGCACTTCTCGTGTTGCTTTGGCTGGGATGTACTTTTTGTCTGCATACTGTCATTATCTTTTTTTGTCCTTTTTTTGCTGTTTGCGTGTTACTACGTTGTTATCGTGTTGATATTGATAGTAATGATGATGTGATTTCCTTGCAGGCGATGTAGTCGGATTGGAATAAGTCTGATCAATCCCCGATAATCCGATTGCACTGCAACATGACGTCCACTAATGAGTGAAACATTGTCTTCTTTTTATTGAGTCTGCCCTACGAGATTATACCTGCTCAGCTGCGACTCGTGCGCGCGCAAGGGTGATTGAAGTTCATGCTACATTCTACATATTTCAAATTGTAATTTGTACATACCACGTGCAGCTAACGAAACAAGGGAACCTCAAATGTTGGACAGATTTGCGGTGTGGGCCCAAGAAAGGAAGATAGACATATACAACCCATTCACCTGATAACATTTCATACTTCTATTCAGAAAACATTCACAAGTTCCGAATGGGTACGAGAGCGTGCTGAGATATTGCAAGGGAAGACCATAAGGGCACTAGAACGAGGAAACTATTAGTGACGGGAAGATGGAATGATACAGAAAAACCAAATACTGGGTGATTCCTGTCGTGAATTGGGGGGTGAATTCGATCACTTTGCCCTGATTATCTTTGGCAGAAGAAAATTCCACCGTGGCCAACATAGTAACAATAGCGGACCATAAAGAGGCATCAGCAGCATATCGGCCTGATCAAAGAATGAATCAGCTCTATACGGTGATGAAATAACTCAGCCTACCTGGGCATGCACGCCGGCCAAAGCCAAAAGTAATCCAGCGGGGTTATCATTCGTTAACGCGCCATTGACATCTAGGAATCTCTCCGGCATAAACGAGATGCTTCGGGGTACCGCTTTTCGTCCCGTGAAATGCCCCTGCAATATAAATATAACATCAGTATTTGAAAAACTAGAGAGGATCTGTCTGACCATACGTTGTACATGACAACTGTTCCTGATGTACGATATTACAAATGTTGTACTCAGTGAATAAGGATAACAGACCTTTCGGTATGAAATAACCATTATATGTATCATCACTCGTAGTGACATGTGGGACGCCTACAAAAACACCTTCAGCAAAGGCGAAATAA
>JABBWF010000507.1:0-21534 GCA_016647645.1 Suillus variegatus
CAATAGGCGATAACCATTGGGTTTAGTGGCCTCGGGAAACAGAATCATCCAGGAGCAAGTGTCTGTGGAGCGTTTCTGCTGCGTCATTCTTGTCCTCTGGCCTAGATATGTAAGCTTCTCTGACATTCTGGATCACATAAACCTACATCTCGCTCGTTTCATGAACTCTATGATAATGCGGCAGTTAGTCTGAGCTTCTCGAGACAGCTGACGCTGGTGAAGAAATCAAAGCCACCTTGGCTGCTCCTGACTTTGGGGGCGCCTCTGTTACCATTCCCTTCAAACTCCGTCATACCCTGCTTGGCAAGCTTTCGCCAGCCGCTGAAGCTATCGGGGCCGTGTGGGGGCTCAACGCATCTACCTGTTCAACCGAACTGCAAGCAAGTCACAAGTGCTCGTCGAAGCGTTCCCTGACGCCCCCGTCAAGCTGATCGAGATGTTTGATGTCTGGCCTGCTGAGGAGCCTGCACCAACTGTCATCGTATCCACCGTCTCAGCGAGTGCGACAACTACCGACAGCACTAACCCAGGTGTCGTACTCCTTCCGTTAGCGTTGTTTGACGCGACCGTGAACGGCGTAGTCGTGGACATAGCATACAAACCCGCCAAGACACCTCTTCTCACGCTCGCGAAGAGTGCAGCTCCCAATTGGGAAAGGGTTATGGAGGTTGAGGTGCTCCTGGAGCAGGGTTGTGCGCAATTTGAAACTTGGATGGGACGCAGATGCCCGAAGCATGTCGTGTCGAAGAGTGTGTTGGAAACATATTTTGCAGCTGCCTAGGTGGATTTGTGTCTGTATCTGGTTGTTAAAAGGTTGTTGATTAGCTTGATATCAATACATGTATGGTAAGGCTGGTTTTAGTTCAAAGGGGAAAGTGAACGAAGATGGGTTAGATAAAAGATGAGTGCAAAGATAATCGAGGCGAGTGAGAGAAGGCTTGAGACGGAGACTTTCTGTGAGGTTTTCGGTCGTACTTGGAGCGGGGATCTTGGGATAGAATTCGCTGTAGATATCAACTGTACATGGGCTAGTTATAGTCGCGAACCGCAAGGGTCCTCGGGTATGGCTAGGCCGAATGATTAGGTGAAAACGGAGGCAGAGGACGGGGTGTACTAGTGAGAGCGAGAAAGAAAGTACGAGAAACTGAATGAGTGTCGTACGAAAGGGTTCGGTTTGGACGGAGTGACGAGACTCGCATAGCAGTTTTGACAGTTTTCGGTACGGCGAAAGGAGAATGGGGAAGACAGTAACGAGAGGAAAGATTGAGGGTCAATATCGACGAAGGGTGTCATGTAGGAAGAGACTAAAGACCGTGCTGGTTGTTGACGATAGTGAGACTCAGATAATGAAGGTGAAAGAATCAGCGAGTCACGTGGACTGTTGCGAACTCCTTTTTGAGGTCCCGGCTGTGCGTAGAGGATGGGCAATCCTTACAGTATGTTGTACGATCTAGATGGCTATCGACTCAAAGTTCCGATTTCTCTACTACACAGGAGGGAGGACATTTATCTTCGACCAATCCGGGGTAGAACTGTCCTGCACCGTCCCTTCTCCCTTTCCCTCCCGTTTTATTCTCTATTGAGCCTTGGATATCCTCAACTCCAAAACGACTGTCTTCTTTCTTTGCTTTCTGGCTAGGGGAGACTATATCAGCTCACCACATTTCTCCTCTATCAGTATGTTTTGTAGGCACTCACTTCTTTTTGCTACGCTGTTTATTATCCTAGTCGACCTCGTCGTAATTAGTAACAATACCCGTCCCGAGTTCCTTGCGCTTCTTGTGCTCTTCTAGGAGATCACGTTGAAAGTTCGTGTCAAGTTCTCCTCGTTCCCCTCGTTCGACTGAGTGGTACATCAGCATCTGAATGAATATGATACTGCTGACGATCGTGAATACTCACAAGAACGTTTCGAGATGGCTCCAGGCGTAGGTGACGCTGCAGCAAGAATGACAAAAGATATAAGTGCGCTCAGGAGTACAGAAAGCTGCATGTTTAGGGATAAGAGGAGTGACTAGTGACTACTCGTTTGGATGAGGACTTTTTATACATTCTTGGGGGTCCGCTCGATTTCAGCCTATTCCACCGACTAAGATCGCACACATGTCCAAAACGTGGTGAGCGGATCTCAGCCACGAGTTGTCGACGTGTAGCACCGTCACGATACAGCATGCAATATCTGACATGGAGCCGAGACACAGTGACAGATAAACAGATTCGAGAAAACAGCTGTGATGAGTTGCGTGGCAATTGCCCAGTAAGTCATGCAAACGAGTCCGCAGCAGAAGCTTCATCGTCATCAGTAGGTAATGTTTTGTAATGTGTGAGGAGCCACCACGTCATAAACCCATGCATGGATAGAAATTCAAACATGTTATCATGACTCCCAGCGTGTTTTGTAGCCATCAAGTGGAGTTTAGTTTTGCAAATCTACAATGGAAGGATAAATCATCATGCATCATGGCCGAAGGTTAGGTACTTAGTCACCCCCACCTTGTCAGAGCGTCACTGGTGAACATGTCATATTTGCCGCAGGTCTCCGACCAGGACACTTGGAATGGCATCACGCTAATGAGCGATGCTTGAGATTCTTCGGAGTACTACGTCAGCCATACGGTTGAGGATAGCAAGATCTGCATAAGTTATGTGATCGTCTGGTTCTACGGCAAGCTCACATGGTTGAACGAACCTAGGAATAGGGAAAAGATAACTAGTAACCCTAAAACAACTTGCGTACTCACACTGTTGATGATTCCGCTGTGAACCCCATGCCAGGAACCATCATGGTAAGACTCGGATACTGAGAGCCATGTTAATGTTGCATGTGGAATACATAAACCTCAGTATCACACAACAACCCTTTGCGGGGAGACTCTATGATAATGCGACAGTTATTCTAAGACACCAATAGCCGCTTTCCTCCCATAATATTCTTGAACAAGTGCAGTGAGCAAGCACTATGATATTTCTCATTCCTCATGGCCTTGTGGTCTTGGGAGGTCAACCGTGTCTGGGTAGCGAGTGACCTCGGTTTCAGCGAGGTGGATGGAGTTTTTGATAGACCAATCCCAGATTTTGTCAAAGTTCCTGCATCGATGACGGGTGTTGAAGTTAGGGTAAGGGGTCGTCTTTCCTTGAACCCAGTACCATGAGATCATCGTCGTGTCAGCACGGCACATAATATTCTGCCTTATCATTTCGATGCAGTGATCTGGACCGTAACGATATACCATAAGCAATAGTGCTTCGAGGCAGAAATAATATTCACCGAGATGCGCACGAAGTACTCTTGGGGTGGTTTGGAACACAGGTTCTTTAATGGACTCATAATACTCCGACCAAGAGGCTTGGCGAAGGAAGTTCTACACTAGTGTGAGCCAAGAATGAACATACTGTTGGTGCAGTATAGCTTACCACGCAATGCAATTGGTGGATGGCTTCCATAAAACCAATGTACTGTCCACCAATTTTTTCCGGATACCTGGCTTTCCAAGGCAATTCTGCCTCGCTCGTGCCTCCTTTGAGTATCTCTTCACGGGTCATTTGAGTTACTGGGTTTTACGGAATTGGACAATTTATAATTATCATAGCGAGACAACAGCGCACAATTATTAGCTATCCCATTCCAAGCGGCATCAATTTCTGGCGAAGGAGGACCACGATAGATAGAAGGAAAGTCGAGGGATCCGTTAAACCTTATAAATACGGGCTCGACAGCAACACTTGCTGGAGCTGTGATGGGTTATAAACTGTACTATTCGATGCGATCTTTCCACTTACTGTATACACTAGGTGTGTCGTTGATCAGCTGAGTCGAAGGCGTACGCATCCATAGCGCAAAAGAGAGAATCGATGTGCAAATAAGTACGCCATGGGACAACCACAGGCGAAAGGTATGTGACTTGAGACGAGATTCTGCACCGAACCTTTTTGCTAGTTTCTCGTCATCGTCGACAGTATCTATAGGAGAGTACTGCGAGAAATATTTGATCATGACCTTTGGGTAAGGTAACTCCGTTTATTATTGCCAGTGAATACGAGAGGAGGCAGAGCTGGGGTTTGAGTTTAAGCTTAGCCTTTAAATTCGTGTGAGATGGGGGCTATCGAAAATATGCTGCACCTGGTCATCTCATACGTAGCGTGCATTGTATGAATGTGGATGAATCATGATGCATGAATCACGCGCACGGCCCGGGGTCTGGCTCGGCATTTCGTAACCAGCTATGCCTCAACACACGTGGTTGATGCCAGCAGAGAGAGTACCAGATAGCGTCACAGTTGACGCGTCTATTTGATACAAACACTTCCTTTCGATTCGGAAATGGCTGCGTACTGCCGAAGTGGCGGCTATTCAAAACGTTACGCTCCCCGAACGTTATCGTATAGTTGATGTAACACTAGTCGCCAACTGAGACAGCTGTCTGCAAGCCGAAGGAATGCTGAACCGTTTCGTTCGAGAATGTAAAGATTTTATAATCATTAAACTGAATTTGATGATCAAGGCCGTCACAGAAATCACGGAGAAGTTCTTGATGTGTGAGCATTCGTTCCTAGGATGTCCTGGTGTCAAGCTGCTGACTGAAAGTGTCCATGCAGAGGTCCTTTTCCATCAATAATCGCCGCCAACTTTGTCACCCTTTTCTTCCTCGTTCACTCGTAGTTCAGTACATGAATGTGTGTTGCCGTGGTGATTTTGTTTCGTAGTAGGACAAGAGGGAACGAGCGGACGGACTCGGGCAATTGGACTTCGAGTACTACTTATGCAGAATCATACGATGGTAGTTAGATCTGCCAAATCGTGCCCATAAGCATACGTAGGATATAAGAGCTGGTTGTCACCTACAGTGTTCCCCCATCCTCAGATATCATCCTATTCACTCCTCAGGATCCCATATGACCTCGCACAGAAAATACGTTTCTCCCCCCTCGCCGTTGTTGTTGCTTTGACGACATCTATGTTTGTCAGTGCATGTTTGAGCAAGGGACAATTATGCATAATAGACAAGGCTTGCTGCGATGACTTGGTTTGTGACTATGGTGGCATAAGTATGAGCAGGTCGCTGTGCAACCAGGATTTCACCATATGACTCACCTGCGCCCCTTAGGATGGAGATTTGATTTGCATGCTGCCACCCTAGCCGGTTGAAAATTGAGCTGGGAGCCCGAGCGGCATGTTGCGACAGTGTGTCTTTGTTATCGTGGTTGATGCCATGGTGCAATACCTAGTTCGGAGTCAATCAGTACAGTTGTTTTTTTGGAAAAGAAATCGTACTGCTCGAGTACTTAGATGAACAGAAATTTACCTTCCCCTTGAAATCGAGAAAATTTTCAATATTTCCCTCATCACCTTGCTTGCAATGCTTATCTAAGCTAACCGAGGCACGAGGTTAGCAAAGATTTAAGTCTACGTGCGAATAAGCGAGGTGGCGCAGAGCTTCTTGCTTCTGCCCACCTCGCGGCACTTTCTGATTCTTTCTCGACGTTAACAATTATTCTAATTCTTTTGCATTCCCGCGCCTAGTATTTACCTTTATTCAAAATGGATGACCCCAATGAAGCCATTAGGCCTAATTTCGCTTCCGAGGAATATAACGACGCACGTCAACAGCTAATCGAAGATGGCATCAATGCAGAACAAGCCGCCCGTTCTTTGGCGGCGCTGTGGACTATCAACAACAACGCTGACAAGGAACGTTGGGCTCTCAAACAGCGTCAAGAACGACTTGCACGCCAGAGAGAAGAAGACGAAGAAGAAGAACGATTGCAACAACTCAAAGATGAACAGGAAGCCGCTCGCCTGGAGGAGAGGAAGAAAAATAAAAACAAGTACGCACCGCTCGTGAGGGGAAAGGTACCGTCCGACCCAACTATCCTTCCTGCCCAATACGCGACGCGCAAGCTGAAAGCCGGCGATTACTGCGAGCTCCACTACTTCACCAACAAAGGACTGGACGAAGCTAAAGCATCCAGCCTGATAGCAGAACCGGATGCGCTAGTCATGCTCCCATCCGCGGATGGCTTGCACTCCTGGATACCGGCCGCAGCGGTAAAAGATCCCAAAGCCGCACCAGTAGTTAAAGACGAAAAACTCACATGGGAAGAATTCAACGAAGCCGCCCCCAGAATGATTTCTATGATGAAAGTTCATGACTGGCCGGAGGATCGTATTCTAATGCACGTGCAGTTTTGGTCTGCGCTTCAGTCGCATCGCTGGCGCCATAGTCCAGACACCCTCAAGCAAAAAGCACTACTCCTTTACCAATCGCAACAACGACGGCGCTGGCACCTCACCATTGGATCGTCTCAGAGTTGGAGCTTAGAGGAAATCAACCAGGACTTATTATTCGAAGCGAGAGAAGAACTTTTCAACGAGAAAAGAGAGAAAGAAACTGCAGCAGCCATTCAGGTCAGTCTTCAATTGTTTCCTTCTTTTGTTCGTAACAAGCGCTCATCTTGTCTCTCGTATCACACCGCCCTTTTAACATTTACCCAAACTCTCGTTTCCTCCCTTTACATGCATGATCTCACCCGTCGGCCATCGCGCGCCGACACTGGGGAACATCTACCACTTGCGCATTGACTATCTTTGTCGCATTAAAACGCATCACGCGGGGATATCGCATCCTAACAACATCGGACATCATGTTCCGCACACCGGCGCCCCTCGCAATCACTGCGACGCGTCCTCATCGGGTGATCGTCACCTCTTACCATATCACCACGCATCGCGCGTCCGCTATGAACGCTCATCGAACCCTGCAGCAAGCAGCATCAGCGTTCGTATCGGCTAACCAGAGTCTCTTGCGGCCTCAAGCCGCAGGACAGCCTCAGCTGTCCATACCATCGCAGAAGCGCCCTTTCGCGCAAACAGAGGAACTGCCAGGCAGCAGCAAAAAGGTGCGAATCTCTCGCCCTCCACCAGCCACGGGACCATTACCGTGCTGCGCAGTGTGCTTGGGCAGACACCCGCATCGCACTGTCGAGTGCGCAGCCACGCAAACCTGGGACAAGCAATTTGAAACTTTCGCCGAACGAATCCGCAAAGGCCTTTGGACGAAAGACGGAAAGCAAATCTGCACGGGGTGGCAACGCGATGAAGGTTGTTCCACCCCCAGACACGATGCTCGCCACGTTTGCTCCGGGTGCGGAGCTGCCACACATGGCGCCCAGAGATGTCCTAGAGCGCAGAAAGCTAGCGCCATTGACGCCGTATAAGGCAGAAGCATGGGAAAGAGAGCTGCGCAATGCAGGAGCCCTGGATCGTTTCGCCAAAGTACCGGAAGGCTTCAGATTAGGTTTCAAAGTAGATTTTCCTGTCATCTCGAACGTACAGGCTCCGCCGAATAGAGATTCAGTCTTCGAATTTTCAAGCGAGTTTGAGAATATCATTCGGAATGAATTAACCAAGGGGCGATACATTGGACCTTTCTCAGCCGCAGCGCTAGAAAGCCTAATTGGCCCGTTTCAGTCCTCGCCTATGTCCATCATCCCTAAACCAGGGAAACCAGGGAAGTTCAGATTAATTCAAAACTTTTCCTTCCCGCATTCTGCAAACGAGTCTTTCCCTAATCCATCAATAAATTCTTGCATCGACGCAAGCAATTTCCCCACTACGTGGGGAAAATTTTCGGTGGTCTATCGGCTAATCGCAAGTCTTCCCCCAGGATCTGAAGCAGCAACCCGCGACGTCGCCGAAGCCTATCGAACGGTGCCATTGCATCCATCACAATGGCCCGCTGGCGTCGTCCGAGTTTCAGACACGCAATTCTGCATAGACACGTGCGCAGCGTTCGGAGCTGCGCCTTCGGCGGGAGCATATGGACATGTCGCGGACGCTGGGGTCGAAATATTCCGAAACAAAGGCATCGGTCCACTAGATAAGTGGGTCGATGACCATTTGTTTCTCAGAATCAGACGTGAGCATTTAGAACAATATAACCACTTCAGGAAAGGGTGGAACGAAACATTCGCATGCGAGGGCATGCGACAGTCAGGAAGCCGCTTGTGGTTCGGCGACATATGCCCGGACACCAGAACTCTAGAAGAACTAAGTGAAGATTGTTCTAAACCCTTGCAGGATCACTCACACCGATCGCCAAGGTCTGAGCACGACAAACTCTTTGCTTTTTGCATGCAAGACATCAACGAAGCATCTGAAGACTTAGGTTTGATTTGGGAGCGGCTAAAGGACCAGCTGTTCGCCGTATCCACAATTTACATAGGTTTCAGCTGGAACATCGAGCTGAGAATCGTTTCGCTAAGTTCAATCAAGGTGGACAAGTACCTATCTGCAATACACAAATGGAGGAAACGCCACGCACACGTCCTACAAGACGTACAGGAGCTCTATGGAAAATTATTACACGCATGTGCAGCTGCTCCCCGAGGCCGGGCGTACCTAACAAGCCTCGAGGAAATGATATCGTACTGTGGGAAAAAGCCGTTTCTCCCGCACCGAGCGGGAGAAACCGTCGAAAATGATCTTACCTGGTGGTCCCTTCTCCTGCAATCAGGCGGAGTAGCTCGACCCATCTATCCTACAGCCAAACTACAAGACCCTCTAGCTTTTTCGGACGCGAGTTCAGGCATTGGAATCGGAATAGTAGTGGGAGATCGTTGGAGAGCCTGGAGGTTAGTACCCGGTTGGAAAACTAAAGATGGCAAAAGAGACATCGGCTGGGCAGAAGCCGTTGCATTTGAGCTCCTCATATACACAATCACCCTTATCCCTGGCATTGGCAAGCACGTACTCGTGCACGGGGACAACATGGGAGTCATTGAAGGCTGGTGGAATCGCAGACACAGGAATCGCGCCGTCAATGGAGTCTTCCGAAGGATCAATCAATTCATTCACGATCTACCCTACACTCTTGACATCGTCACTACGTACGTCGCGAGTGCCCACAATCCCGCAGACAACCCATCCAGGGGGATATTCAGCTCAACAGAGCTTCTTCTTCCCGCAATCCGCCTTCCAGCAGAACTTGACGACTTCCTCGTCGACGCCACTGAAGCACTCTCCACCACAGAGCTCCGGCTCCTGCGAGAAGGGCACTACTCCGCTCCTGCAGCCAAGTTCATCAATCGAGAACTCATTAGGCAGCAAGCGGAGGAGAGAGCCAGAGCCAGCAGAGCCGAGGAAGAACACCTCATCAGCAGAGCGCTTAGAGAAGAATAACGGCTCAAAAAACTCACGTTTTGGAGCTTCCCTGCAAACCACCAATTCATCGTCTGTCTCCTCCCCATCGCGTTACAAGCCAAATCTAACCCCAAATCCATCCATGTTGCGCCCGCACTGTCTGGCTCGAGACCGCTTGAGACTATGGGTGCCAGTTGGACGCAGTACTAGGCAAGATTCAGTATATAGCGCAGATGTACCTAACCACGAAATCTCTGACGCGCAATTAGAGCGTATTCTGGAAGTTATTGGGTCAGCCTGGGCACAATCAACCAAAGAAACATACGGAGCGGGTTTGCTCGTATTCCACGTCTTCTGCGATTCAAACAGCATCGAGGAGGACAAGCGCTGCCCCATAGCGCGCAATTTACTCCTTGACTTCCTGTGCAGCTGCGCAGGATCTTACTCGGGCTCTGCCTTGGCAAATTATGCCGCTGGATTAAGAGCTTGGCATCTGCTCCATGGAAGGGAATGGCTAATTCCCCCCAAAGAACTCAAGGCAGTCTTGGACGGGGCAGCGGCGTCAGCACCAGCAGAATCTAAACAACCGAAACGGTTACCTTTCACCAAAGACTCCCTGATCGCTATACGCAATCAACTGAACCTAAACGCGCCTCTCGACGCAGCTGTATTCGCGTGCCTCACCACAACGTTTTATGCAGTAGCGAGGCTAGGGGAATTCACCGTGGGCGCCATTAGAGAATATAACCCCAAGAAGCACATACCAAGAGATGGAGTCTCAGAATCCACAGATCGTAACGGCCTACCGGTAACAAAATTCTTTCTGCCAAGCACAAAGGTCTCTCCGATAGAGGGAGAAGTAGCGTGCTGGGCCGCACAGGAAGGGTTGACAGACCCTAGAGCAGCGTTAGACAACCATTTGCGGGTGAACGCAGCAGAAGGAAAGGCTCACCTCTTCGCCTGGAAACACGCGAAAGGTTTGAGACCGCTATCGAAGAAAGAGTTCATCAAAAGGTTGGGAATAGCAGCCGCAGCAGCCAAACTCCCGAACCTGAAAGGTCACGGCCTACGCATAGGCGGAACTCTAGAATATCTCCTGCGGGGAATTCCATTCGAAGTCGTTAAAACCATGGGCAGATGGTCCAGTGACGCATTTACGACGTACCTGCGAGAACACGCACTAATACTCGCTCCATACATTCAGGCCTCCCCAGTGCTGGAGCCCTTCACACGCTACACGATGCCACCAGTTCGGTAGAACACTTGTGAGTTCATCTCCTAACGACATGGGCTAAAGCTTCGCTGTACGCGTCGTCAAACTCCTAATTTACGGGAAAACAGCTCACCTTCTTGGCTTCAGGACGGACATGTGTTTCTGGCCGGAAAGCCCTTCGGGCTTTCGCCCAAAACACCACAACAAACGTCACCAATGTTCTTACATAGATAGCCGTAGTGATTAGCACCAGTACCAGTTCTCAAAACCGAATCAATACCTTTGATTTCCGTTCCAAGTCCATCCTTAACCCGCCATCAAAGAGGCACCAAGCAATGAAGCACATAGATGCTTATCTAAGCTAACCGAGGCACGAGGTTAGCAAAGATTTAAGTCTACGTGCGAATAAGCGAGGTGGCGCAGAGCTTCTTGCTTCTGCCCACCTCGCGGCACTTTCTGATTCTTTCTCGACGTTAACAATTATTCTAATTCTTTTGCACCCGCCCGCCGCTCCCCGATCATTTCGTTTGCGCGGACAAGCTCAGTAACCTACTTAAACATTCAAAGCGCAGAAGTAAACAAACGAAGAACGCCAAAGTCTATTCCCTTGTCCGACGCACAATGTACGCTCCTAGACATCGCTGCCACAAAAGATGATCTGATCGGGCCCAACCCGCCCTCACAGCTCACCTTCTTGGCTTCAGGACGGACATGTGTTTCTGGCCGGAAAGCCCTTCGGGCTTTCGCCCAAAACACCACAACAAACGTCACCAATGTTCTTACATAGATAGCCGTAGTGATTAGCACCAGTACCAGTTCTCAAAACCGAATCAATACCTTTGATTTCCGTTCCAAGTCCATCCTTAACCCGCCATCAAAGAGGCACCAAGCAATGAAGCACATAGAGGTCATATGCCAACCCGTTAATTCTGCGAATCGTCCACAATTACAAACAACGGCATTTTCCGCATTCGTAGTCCTCGCTCATACATTTGCTACGATTAATCTATCCTTCCAAAATACCGTTTCAAGTGCGCTCGTTCCTTTCGTCGTTCAAATTACAAACGAAAGCAAGGTCATCGCCGGCGACGGCACCTAGATTTTTAATGATTAATCGAGTTTGCTGTTTTATTCCCCTAATAGGGATTTGTAATGACAATGTCAGCAGCGGGGTGCGAAACCGATCATTGCGATTAACAAACATCATGGGGTGTGGAGGTCCGAGGTCGACCAGTGAGATCTCAGCTTCCTGCGAGACGCTACTTCTTGTTCGGAAATCACACAGCTCATTCCATGTCCCTGACTCTTCATAACGCTAAATTTGAGGTCCTCAGGCTCCCACACTTTTGAGCAACAGCTGATGTCGGCGAAAAACTCAAAAGCCACCTTGGCTGCTCCTGACTTCGGAAGCGCCTCAGTTACCATTTTCTTCAAACCCGAAGTCATTCTCCTGCTTGACAAGCTTTCGCCAGCTACCAAAGCTATCTGGGCTGTGAATACCATGGGCCGTACCGGTCATCGAAGGAGGCAACCGCATCCGTTTGGGAAACAACACCAACTGGCTCGGCATTCGTGAATCCATCCGCTCTCGTGCGCTATCTATTGGTGCGCATGCTGCCGCCCTCGTCATCGGCGCAGGACGAACCGCCAGAGCCGCCATCATTGCGCTTCAGTCCCTGGGGGTTCAACGCATCTACCCGCTCAACCGGACTACAAGCAAGGGGCAGGTGCTCATCGAAGCATTCCTCGACATTCCAATCAAGCTGATCGAGGTGCTTAATGCTTGGCCTGCTGAAGGACCTGCACCAACTGTCATCGTATCCACCGTTCCAGCGACCGTGACAAATACTAATAGCACTAGGCCGGGATCTGTACTTCTTCCGTTGGCGTTGTTTGACGCGACTGTGAACGGCGTGGTTGTGGACATGGCGTGCAAACCTGCAGAAACGCCTCTTCTTACGTTCGCGAAGAGTGCAGCTTCCAAGTGGGCGAGGGTCATGAAGGTCGAGGTGCTCTTAGAGCATGGTCATGCGCAATTGAAACGTGGACGGAACGCAGATGGGCTCGAAGGATGTCGTGTCGAAGAGTGTGCATAGGTGGAATTGTGTTTGTTAAGAGGTTGTTTGGTGTATTCCGTACGATCTAGATGCAATTTATCGGTATGGGGTTTGTTTCAAAGTTTCGAATTCTCTGCTACATAGGAAGCAGGGCATTCCTCAATCGTTGAATCTTAATCCAGGGTATATAGAACAATCCTGCACCGTACCTCCTCTCGTCTTTTATTCTCTGTTGAGTGTCTGATACGATGCACTTTATGATAAAGAAGGAACCGGTCTTTCTACATGTTCTTGCTAGGGGAGACTAAATTAATTCACATTTCTATCCTATTGAGGTGCTTTGTAGACACCCTCACTTCTTGTCGCATCGAATCTATAGCCATATCAATCAGGTTTATATATGCCAGGCTGTTCATTGTCCTAGTTGTCGTAAGCGATACGCGACTCGAGTTCGTTGCGCTTCTTGCCTGTACAAAAGGTACCATGCGTAAATGAGTAAATAGCAAATAAGTTATCCCACCTCCAGTGATAGGGACGTCGTCGTCTTTGTAAGTGATGTGCGACTCGAGTTCCTTGCGCTTCTTGCTCTCTACTAGGTAATCATGTCGAAAGTACGTGTCAAGCGTGTTTAGCTCGGCTGAGTGGTGCATTGTGGCATATGAGTGAATATGATACTGCTGATGATCATGAACACTCACAGGAACGTTTCGAGATGGCTCCAGGCGTGGGTGACGCTGTAGCAAGAATAACGAAAGATATAAGCGCGCTTAGGAGCACAGAAAGTTGCATGGTCAGGGATGTATGAGAGTGATGCATTCACACTGAAAATCTGAGAGAATCTTTTATACATTCTCGCAGGGCTGCTCCATTTTAGCCTCCTCCACAAAAGATCGTACACATATCCAGACCGTGGCTAGCTATAGCAGACCTTGGCGAGGAGCTGTCAGGTGTAGCACCGTCACGATACAGCCAACATGGGAATCTAGACCAAGACCCAGTGACCGACGAACAGAATAGAGAAAACAGCCATGACGACCAATCACTCTAACCACTAAAATACTGCCGCGTTGTCCATGTAATGACGAGTTCTGAGGTGACCAGCATGATGATCATGCTGAAAAAACAACGAGGGGATAAGGCTACCCTCGTAAATACACGGAACGTCCAAATTGATTGCTCAGTGACTGATGTGAATGAGTCCGCCACAGAAACTTCATCGTCATTAGTAAGTAGTTTGTGAGTAGCCGCCACGTCGTAGCTGGGTCATGCATGAATAAAAATTCAAACATGGTGTCGTGATTGTCAGCATCTCTTGCAGTCATCAAGTTTCGCCAATCTACAATGGAAGGATGAATCGCGATGGCCGAAGGTTAGGTACTTAAGTCTCTATACCGTGTTGTCGAAGCGTCACTGATGGACATGTCATATTTGCCACGGGTCCGACTCCGAGCAGGATACTTGGAATGCGTCAGTGAATGATGTTTGAGATTCCTTGGAGCACCACATCCGAGCTAAGTAAGATGTAAGTTTGTTGGCCAAGTCAAACAATGTGTTTATGTAATAATAAACGATTTTCAGCTTAGTATTATTTCTGCACGTAATTAGTTTACAGAATCTCATAAATGATAAATTCAACGCACGCTCATATGTGCGATTGGACCGACCAGTTGGAAATGCTAGACGTGTTTGATTTACCTGGACATTTGCGACTCATCTGCAGTCACATTCGTGATTACAGTCATAGTATATCTCGATGAGCTGACGAGGCACTTCTAGCTATATGTAATACCTGAGTTAAGGGCCATCAGTAGCGTCAGCGTCAGCCAATTTAACATCGTTCAAACGTTCATCGATCATAAAATTACCACTCGATTACCTAGGCAAGGCCTTGAGGCACGAGTCGAAGTCTTTGAGTGAACATCAAACTTGGCGTTCGCACCTCTTGTTCATCTGCTATTCACGTAGTGGAACGAGTGCCCTAAAATTACACAAACGAGGAGTGTCATCAGTTCCTTTGCAAGCCCTGGTAATATTTACGCAAGCAGGTTCCCATTCTGCTTTGCAAAATGTTTAAGGCCATATTCCATCCATCACATCGTGATCTACTCGAGAACCATCATCGGATGATAATTTATTGAGAACACCAGGGTAGCAGGCAATGGCGCACACCAATTATTGATCAGCGACAACCTTTGGGTTTAGTGGCTTTGGGAAACAGGATGATCCGGGAGCAAGTGTCTAGGAGGTATTTCTGCTGCATCATCCTTGTCCTTTGGCCTAGATATACAAACTTTTCTGACGTTCTGGATCATATAAATATATATCCAGCTCGTTTCATAAACTCTCAATGCGACAGTTCTTCCAAGGTACCAATAAACGCCCTCCTATGGTATTCCTGAACAAGTGGGGTGAGCAAGCAGGCGAGCAGTGTGATATTCTTCATGCATCACGAGGTGGTTTGGGGAGGTCAATCGTATCCTCGAAGCGAATCATCTTGGATTCATCGATGTGAATGGCGTGTTCGATAGACCAATCCGTAATTTTCTCGAAGTTCCTGCATCGATGACGGGTGTTGAAGTTAGCTTGAGGGGAATCATGTCCCTGCACCCAGTACCATGTAATCATCGTCGTGTCGGCTTTGCACATAATGCTCTGCCTTAACATTTCGATGCAGTGACCTGGACCGTAACGATATACTGTAAGCAATATTGCCTTAAGGCAGAAATAATATTCACCAATATGCAGATGGATTATGTCCAGAGGGAATTGGAATGAACGATCTGTAGACGCCGAGTAATACTCAAACCAGGAGGCTTTGCGGAGCAAGTTCTATACAAGTGAGCCAAGAATGAATAAATTGTCGGTGTAGTATAGCTCACCACACAATGCATTTGGTGGACAGCTTCCATAGAGGCCATGTACCCCCCACCAACTTCGTCCGGATATCTGACTTTCGAGCGCAATTCTGTCAAAGTTGTGCCTGCTTTGAGCATCTCCTCACGGGTCATTCGAGTTGGTCCCACTGGGTTTCATGAAGGTGGACAATTGATAATTAGCATAACAGGACCAACGACGTACCATCACGAGATATCCTATTCCAAGTGTCGTCAATTTCTGGGGAGGGGGGGCCACGATAGACAGAAGGAAAGTCGAGGGATCCGTTAAACCTTAGAATGACGGGCTCAACAACAACACTTGCTGGAGCTGTGATAGATCAATAACTATACTGTTCGATGTGATCTGTCCATTTACAGTATATACTGGGAATGTCGTTGCGCAGCTGAGTCGAAGGTGTACGCATCCATAGCGCAAAAGAGAGAATCGATGTGCAAATAAGTACGCCATGGGACAACCACAGGCGACGAGTACGTGACTTGGGACGAGATTCTGTACCAAAGCTTTTTGCTAGTTTCTCGTCGTCGTCGACGACAGTATCTATAGGAGAGTACTGCGAAAAATATTTGATCATGGCCTTTGAGTAAAGTGATTCCGTTTGTTAGCGAATACGAGGGAGCAGGGGCAGAGTCGCGATCTGGGTCCAAGAGCCCTTAAATTGTGTGGAATGCTGCACCTATGATGGTGTGCATTGTGGGGATGTCGATTAAGCATGATGGATGAACCAATTAATCATGGATCTGTATCACCAACCAGTTATATCTCCCCACATCTGCGCCAGCAGAAAGAGTACCAGATGACGTTAACGCGTCTGCATCATGACGTTGTCATAATGCAGTTTCTGACGACTGGCATGCATACAAATAAAAGTGGTGCAAACAGGTCCTTTCGAAGTCAGCCTGCCTGAGTACTCTAGTGACGTGGCAGCTATTTGAAACGACATGGCTCACTGAACGTTAATCGTTATCATTGCATAAAGATTATGTAACACTGAAATTTAGTAGTTGGTTTTCTAGCTAGCTTAGAACTAACTAAGCCATGCAAGTTAATCCACGCGTGCATTAGGCGACCACGAGCTTCAATATTGCAACTTCTTCCCACTTCGCAGACACTCGCAGCCTTGAAAAATCTCGTCTCAAGTACTATGCACTAGTCTCAGTCTTTTGCACCTACCCACCACTCCCCGATCATCGCGCAGATAAATGCTCAAGTCTTGGTTTTCAACACCTTGATAGTGACCGACAATGGATCGGACCGTACCATAGCATCTGTCCGACGCATTGGTGACCACTTCCTCAGTATCACAGATGCGGCAAGTTGTTGGGCTTTGCAACGTCGCTGAGTGTCGACGTATCCAAGCCCCGAAATTTCGAAGGTACTTAGAATTGGTATTCTCCGGATCATGACATATGCATTTATTTGACCTACAGGAGCATACAGGTGGGAAGCTGCAGGGTTCATTTGTAACCAATTTGTGTACCCGCAAGACAAATAGATATGCCAGCAAGACCACAGGAAATCATGTTGTCTTAGGAATCTCAAAAGTGCTGCTCCCACGACCTAACTACGAAAGTTTCAAGGCTGGGGTAGTCTGAAGCGCAATAAGAGGAAAGGGGGTAACGAGTCGCCATGTCATGAAATGTGGCTTCGAGACCTGAGACCTGAGAAAGGGTCTGGGAGATTAGATAACGTACTCCATTTGCTCTCTTGGTGCAATGATCCAGAAAGATTGTACCAGATCCCTTGGCGCCCACTCAAGCCTCACGAGATTCGCCGAGCACTGTCACAGCTTCTGGGATAAATAGAAGTAGCATTTCTTCGCAGGCACTTAATCGTCCAAGCTGTCTGGTTCACACTTGACCCATCCACTACAGATTCAGATTTTATTTCGCGACTCATGAATAAGGAATACTACTCTCAGTACTCTCATTTAGATGGGATCGACGATGACAATACCAAGCTCCTTGATAGTGGTATAACAACTAGTCTTCCACCAAAATCACGCTTCCTTCACCTGTGGCCCTGGCTAAGCCATGGTGTACTGATGTCCATAACTCTGTGGTTCTTCATACAGTGGGCACGGTCACCTTCGATGGATGACGTAGTTATATATTGTACGTGGATGACTAGAGTCGGCGCACAAGACCTTACTTACCCATCACAGCTTCAGCAAACGAGGCAATTGAATCCATCGGCATCATAAAATTCAACGGAAGTTTCAATGCTCCTTCCATATATCATGGCACTCCATCCCCAGAGCTCGACGCCATTTGGGATAGGGTATCTCTTGATGGTTGTGCCATATGCTTCACTTACATCATAGACATCTACTGACTATGATATTTCCCAGTGCGCCCACTCCGTATGACACATGAGCAACTGCTCAGAACGGGGGACAAACCTTCTCCCGCCATGGCTAGGTATCCGGACGAATACGGTGGAGGTTACATAGCAACTGTAGAAGTCATTCACCAGCTCCGTTGCTTAGTCAGTTGTAAAACACAGAGGCTGGTCGATCTTTGCTTAAATTCCTGTAGGACGTACTTCGCAAAGCCAGCTGGGGTAACGAGTACCATGAGAATGCGGGCATGCATGAATCCCACGAAACCTCTCGTACCCATGTCGGTGAGTATATTGTTTCTTGCTCTGCCCACAACCTACTCATGTCGCACCTTAGACCACTGCATTGAGATACTCAGGCAGTTCACTATGTGTAGTGGTGATGTTACCATGATAACTCATGATTGGATCGAGGGAAGGAAAACTCCATTCGCTGATTTCAATGTTCCTCACAAATGTAGAAACTTTGAGAAGATCTTAGATTGGATCGACGAGCATCGTGTTTTTATCCCTAAATCCAAGTGGGTCCGCTTGGAGGATAACGTGGACCTGCCCTTCCCCCCTTGATCGCATTCTTGTTGTATTCTCTCCATATGAAACATCCTCTCCCTGTGATGGTTGATGTACAGAAGTGTTTAATATCCAATTTGATTTCTACTATGTTCATGGCGGGCCGGAGTGTAGGTACTATTAAGCAAATTGCAACCCATCTTACTTACACCTGACTACTCATCTTGCCACTGTTCTGTTTTCACAAGTTGTTCACCCCTCGTTGGGGCGTCGGGCACACTTCTCGTAGTAAGATAGCGCTCAGAGATAGGCGTCAAACTCTGCGTGAAAATTATTCCACACCGAATAATATCAATTGGAAATAGTGACCGCGTATCAACGAAGATGCAGCTAAGAAATGCATAGTTGTGCGAACATCAATCAACGGTGAATGGTATGAATAATTGCATGGTGGCCCACTGAAGGTTAGGTGAGCCTCTGCAGCGGAGTGCTGACCTTTGACAGTGACACGAACCTCATTGCTTTGGGCCATCGATTATCGACTGCAGCTTGAAGTGCCAACCCTAGATGATTAACGCACCAACGACAGGACAATTCTAACAAGCTCCCAAATTTCGCAAAATCGGGAAGACACCGAGTCCGTCGACAATAGTTTCAAGTGAGTAGCCTCCGATTTGTTTAATTGAACAGCATGCTTGTTAGCACAATGCATAATTTTCTCGTACTCCCTTGTACCCAGTCCCATGTTATCACGGTCACGTTGGCATTACACATGATGTCAGCCTGATCATTCTGATGCATTGATCTGAAGCGTGACAGTAGCATATCACAAGCACAAGGTACCTGGTCCTCAAGTCAGAAAGACCGTTTACCAAGATGCATACAGACTACTTCGGAGTGCCCTGGAATGAAATATCTGTGGGCTTACAATACTCCAACAACCAAAAGGTTTTGCGAAGCAAGTTCTACGCATGTGTGAGCCAAGAACGAACGAATATGACTTGCCAGATAATGTATTTGGTAAGCGGATCCCAAAGAGACCACGAAACCTCCACCAATTTTGTCCGGATACCTGACTTTCGAACGCAAATCTGTTATGCATGTTTTGAGCATCCACTCACGGTCATCCGAGTTAGTCCTGTTAGTACAGGGTTTCAAACAATTACTGAGTAGTGCGTGATGGGACAAAACGGAACGACGCACTATTATGGGCCATTTTGGTCCAAGCGGCATCAATTCTGAATCTTTGGGAAAGGAGGGCCAGACGCGGCAGTAGACAGAACAGAAGTCGAGCGCGCCATTGAACCACACGACCATGGAATTTGTAACACCACTTACTGGAGTTGTGATGAATCATTAAAACCATTCGTCGGCTGTTCAAATGAAGGCCTGTTCACCTGCAGTAATATAAACTGATACAGGAAAGTCGTCGTGCAAGGGAGCCGAACGCCATGGCATAACATGGAAAAGACCATCGATGTGCAAACGAATGCGCCATTGCTTAACCAAGTCCATAAGCAGGGGTCACACGACTTTGAACAAAATTGTGCAGCATCTGTACCGAACCTTTCTGGGTCACCAAATGGTTTCCCATCATCGCGAAAAATATTATGTCCGGGAGAGTACTGCGGAGAATCTTTGAGCATGACGCTTAGGGAAAGCAACTCCATTCAGGAACGCAATGGTCCGAGAATAGTGCAAGCACTGGCGACTTCAACTGTAGGGCAATTTCTAAGACGCCACACAGTGACAAAACAGAATATCGCCGTGTCAGTACTAGCCTAGTGTCACACCTAGCAATCATGATCAGCTGAACCTCTTTCAACTGATTCTGAAAGACTTAGAGCTACTTACCAATTGTGAATTCAAATATTCAAGCCCACACGCATCGTGTCATGAACTGCTAGTCCAAGTCCAGGTCAGGAAAGCAGAAAGTTTCCTTTAACAGACTTGCCGGCATTTTCCGGACAACCATACTTTGACACGGAGTCTGTGATTTGCCTGCATAGACCTTACGCAGACCGGCCGTATTTTCCGATCTAATCATGGTATGTACTTGAAGATGAGTATTCTATAGATTCCACTAATCGTCTTTTTTCACAACTAGGCCCGCAATGAAGAGAAGGCACAGTCAATGCTATACCGTTTCCGCGAGGCTCAAGCAGCTGAGCTTGGCCTCGGGACGCGTGCAGATCGTCGTCCGAAGATGGCCAGCGCCTGCAAGAGCCTAAGGGAGTGCGAGCGGTGGAGAGGTGAAATCTTAAGAGAGCTAAGCCGAAAAGTATCCAAGATTCAGGATGGCGCGTCACTTCGCAGGAGACTTAAAATTCGGATGAGCTGACATGAATATTTGTAACAGCTGGTTTGACCGACTATGAAGTTCGAGACGTGAATGACGAGATCAACAAATTGATGCGCGAGAAGCGCCATTGGAAACCAGATCATTGCGCTGGGAGGTGCCAACTATCGCCGTAATGTAGCCATGTTGGATGACGATGGGAAGGAAGTGCCTGGGACAAAAGGATACAAGTACGTCTTTTTGAGTTTTAGCTTGCCCTATGAAGTCGTCACTGATAAAATGCTAGGTACTTTGGCCGCGCGAAAGATCTCCCAGGCGTGCGCGAACTCTTTCAGAGCAAAAAGAAAGAGGAAGAGGAGGAAAGTGAAGCGCTTTCATTTTACAAGAAGTTCACGAATCAAGGCCCGCATACTTTGGTGACCTGGATGAAGCAGATGGAAAGTTATTGGGATATGAGCGTCAAGCAGAAGAAACAGGTACGTCATGTCCATGAGTGTAGACAGTTTCATTTTCTTACGTGCATCAGAATGGAGAGACGAATATACGAACGTCCGGGAAATCCTCGACCTCCCTCTGATGACCCAATACCTGAAATACCTCGTGTCATTGGCAAGCTCATCACCACTCCCACCAAACGGGCTCTCTCCACCTCAACATCTATCAAATACTAAACGCAAAGCTCAGGAAGAAGATGTCGAGATGGACACGGCAAATTCGGAGGCAGAAAAACGGCTTCGCAAAGCCGAATCAGACAACACACGAAGGCAGATGTCTCCTCACATGGTGGCGCAGACTCAATACGCGCGCACGCGACTACAGCCGCTGCTTACGCTACCTGGGCTTTTGTCACCAGAAGACCTGATGCCACCGACACTTCCGACTAGAGAAGAAATGGAGGGCTGCTATTAGCCCTCAGGAAACAAGCACTGGTGGAGGAATATTTTGGCGAGTAGTTTTTGTCCTTGTACGAATTCTGTTGTATTGTGAGTGGTTCTACTCAGGTCACCGTTCTGGAGACTCTTCCTGCGTACATTGTTGATGAGGCTGACACGATGAGATTTGGTGCGAAACCAAAGGCTTA
>JABBWF010000508.1:0-21527 GCA_016647645.1 Suillus variegatus
ATCGGAACATCATCTGTGTTGTGTTGCACTGCTTGTTGTTGAGGTCTTGCTGAAGACGACGGATCAGCGGAATGGCTGCCACAAATAACATCTAAACATACGCAGACGATGCTCTAAAGCAATTTTAACAATTGTGTCGACCAACTCCATCTTTTGGGAGTCACGAATGGATTGTTTTCCTGTCTGGAAGCGTCCAAAAAATCGCTTAACTTTCGAAGTAGACGAGCGTGCTTGGAATGCGTGGACGACTACGCTCACACCTTCCCTGACAGCAGCTGCATGCGGAGATGGCATGTACTGCTCCAGAGCGACATAAAAGGAGGGATCAGAATTCTGCCTGTCCTGAAGATAGAGCCGCTGGTCGAAAATATAGAAAGAGTGCTCAAAGATAATGACAGCAGCTAGACGGTCAACAATAAGGAGATTCATCACGACGTAGCATCAAAATTCACCAGAAATGAGCTGAACAATACTCTCCAAGGGTGATGAGCCGGAGGACTGGCAGATTCGCAACATGAGAAATGTGGACAATCTGCCACCGATTGGACATACCACAGAGAGTAACTTGGACTGTATCACTACACAGTGATCGTTGCTAAGTGTTTCCTATTGATGGGTCAGCATAGCTCTTGCTCGAACGAGGGTCGACGGACTCACTCTCTGCGAACGGTGGGCAACGACATGGATCAGCATGGCTCTTGCTTGAACGAGGACCGACGGACTCACATCCTGCAAACGGTGGGCAACGACATGGATCAGCATGGCCGTTGCTCGAACGAGGATCGACGGACTCACTGTCTGCGAACGGTGGGCAACGACATGGATCAGCACGGCCGTTGCTCGAACGAGGATCGACGGACTCACTGTCTGCGAACGGTGGGCAACGACATGGATCAGCACGGCCGTTGCTCGAACGAGGATCGACGGACTCACTGTCTGCGAACGGTGGGCAACGACTTGGATCAGCACGGCTCTTGCTCGAACGAGGATCGACGGACTCACCAACTGCGAACGGAGGGCAACGACTTGGATCAGCATGGCCGTTGCTCGAACGAGGATCGACGGACTCACTGTCTGCGAACGGTGGGCAACGACTTGGATCAGCATGGCTCTTGCTCGAACGAGGATCGACGGACTCATGAACTGCGAACGGTGGGCAACGACTTGGATCAGCATGGCTCTTGCTCGAACGAGGATTAACAGACGTACTGCCTACAAGTAAACACTCAATATAAATGAGAGCAACCTTTGAACTTTCCAATAATCTTACACAAATATGAATAAACCAGCTGCCCAAGGTCCTTACTATCTCCATGTATCCTTCAGTCGTACTCTTTACAGAGTCAAGATGCTTTGGGAGCACCCTGGACAATATCAGTTGTAACACCTGCGGCAGGCGAATGAGACCATGAGTAGTTACCTCTCGATTGCATATCGCATGCAGATCTCCAAGTTAGTCTGCTGGGTTGAGACGAATAGTTGCTCCAGCATTTCATCGTTCAAAGTTCCAGCCGTGCGTTCAATCAGCGCCCCGCAATCTGCATTATCCTCGTTCATATCTGATGGATCAACGGTCATCATGTATCGCAACTCGACCATAAACCGACTCACTAGGAAGGCATACATGACCTTTTGGAGGCCATTTGACGCCCTTGAGAAACTTCAATTGGGGTCCATCTGGAAATGTTTCTTCGGCGCGTTTTGATGCCAGTTCTCGAGTGACTTTCAGAGATTTTCCTTCCTTTCTCAGCTGCGAGTATGTTACATCGTAGAGGGCATCGAACTTGGTGAACACTACGATCACTGGAACTGAGAATTGTGACTCTGCGCATCAGTCTAATGTCGACGAGGGTGGGATGCGAAAGCTTACCGCTTCCTGTGTCGCACTCGGAGAAGAATTTGTTTTCGCCTGCAGTGAACGACCTGTGTGCTTCGTCCATTGGGATGCAATACCTATGTTGAAACCGTGAGATAGCCTATGTCGCGAATGACCGATTGCAATTACCAGACGGCATGGAGTCGATTTGTTAATTTGATTTCCTTGGAACGGGCAGCGATAAATTCCTTGACCTTGATGAATTCTGATTGGCCGCCTGCCTCAAACCCGCGTGAATCATGAAAAACGAAGCCCGGATTGCTTCGAAACACCATTTCATTCTCAATATCGTGCAGTCCGCGCTGAGAGCACGTCAGTTCATGTTATCGACTAAGAGCACAACTCACCTCTCTAGATGCCGCTAAGACTGCAAGATCGATCTGATGTCAATGTGTCAGTAACATCTTCCTGCCTAGTAGCAACTAAGCAATGTGATGGGCCCACCTTTTCCCCAGCACTGTTGTATATTTCTGGGTCGTCCCGTGTGTTGCAAACTCGCTGTAGGATGGTAGTTTTTCCTGCATTGGCTCTTCCTACAACGAGGATTCGAAAGCGACCGAATTTCTCTCTTATCTTTGAAGTATCCATGGGGGAAGGTGAACTTGAATGTGAGTCTGACTCAGGGAGAAGCGTTGGAGTAGCCTTATACTAGTAATCATTGCAGTGTGTGAACCCGACAAATACCCAACCCGAAGCCAGCCTATCTAGATTCAGTGGTCAGTGGGCAATATTACTATTGGTATCAGAGCTGTGTACCTGCATGTAAGGGCATCAGCCATATTTGAAATTAATGTCACAATCACCACATATCTATCTCGTTATTTGACTAGGTCAAAATCGTAACAAACTCAACAACAGCTTTGGAGTCGTACTAGCACGGTACCGTATATGTTCCCCTGTTACCCTTTCGAACTTCGAACCAAGTACTTTGGCCCAAAGCTCTCGAAAACAATGTACGTGCGTTACCTCAGAGGTCAAGACCTCCAAATTCATGTATAAGATCAAGTATCTTGTCATCGCGCCCATCGCGCGTCTATTACTGCCGCACACCATGCCCGGCCTGCAGTCACGGTCTCTCGCTGCCTACCAGGCTACCACACCTAATCCCCAACTCAACTTCATCAAACCTGGCGTTGCCCCGAAGCTTCGAGGCCTCACGCTGACTCCGACCCCCGCACCAGAGCGTGACCTCCCGAAGCCCTCCCTTACCACTTCCTGCTTTCGTCAGTCGCACTAGGAAAACGACGGAGTGCTTATGTAGCCTTATTTCACTTAGTGGATAGCACTGGACGGGATGTGATTTATGAATACAAATAACACTCGAAACGGACAGCGAGTGTTAGGATGATGGTGGCTGATAGGGGTGGTGTACCGGCGCAAGTTCGTATTTTGGAACACCTGCGATGATCATGCCAATAAGATACGAGCAGTACAATCCTCCATACCTGGGGGAGATGCGATTGAGGCCGGAAACATCAATGTTGAATAACTTGGTGACAGTGTGTCGGCAGCAGTAGGATGAGTTTGGCAAAGGCAGGCTTTCGCAAAGAACAATGGTGGCTATATGAGAGCGTGGGCGCTAAAAGCTCACCCTCAATCACCGAAGAAAGACAAAGGCAGCGAAGACGATGGACGAGTAGAGTTTGGTGCGGTAGGGCGCACGCCGCCGCATTCACTGATGTTGAGAGCTAGATGACGGGTATTTTGGACAAGCAAAGAGATAGGTAATGAACAAACCGAGTTGTAGGTTGAGTTGATTGAGTTTTAGGTGACGCCTTTCGTGCAGACGAATCATCGTTGGCGTTGGCGAGTGCCAGAAAGTTGACTTGATGTTTTGAACCGCCGCTGTTGCTACTCAGAAGCAAATTTGCTGACGGGGTCTTCGAGGTCTTGTCATTATGTTGATCGCGGAAGTTGAAAGTTGTGCCAGCGCTTGAGAACAGCTCGTACACGTCCGGATCTTCACAGTTTCTGCTACAGCTTTCTTATCGCACCACTCTCGTGCTCCCGATGCTCTTCTCTACAGGTCCCCGTTCTAGACAAGGTAGCTCAAATTAGAACTCTTCCTCTATTTCAAGCACTCCGTTATGGTGGACTGACAAAATACGCGGAAGGCTTTGTTTTCAAATACCCCGTGCAAGTGCACGTTTGTTAGAGACGGGAACAGAGGAATTGCTCACATTGAAACGTGATGGAATACTGGGAAACAGTAAGTGAATCGACGACTATACCTTTGCTACGTTGGAGCTTGCATTTTGTCAAAGTTCTTGTCATCGTCGTTCTTACTAAATACGATATACTCGTCGATCGCGTGGAGCGAACTCTAGATGAAGCCTCTTTCAATGGATTTAGTGACAAGGTTATTGAAGAACGTGCCAAGAACAAAGCAGAAGCCGAGGTGCTCTAGTATTCCCCACACTACAATTTCTAGTGTGTACAATACCCTGACGAGTCCATACGTGCTTCTGAAATGTAATATTGCAGGCGAAGAATGCTATAGGGAGACCCTTACCCACCTGATCCAAATAACTGAAAACTGTGTCGGTCAGCATATTACGCCCAAAGCTGCGATGATGACCTCCATCGCTCAGCGAATGCATCCTGGGACTGGACTCAATAGGGATATTAGTGAAGTGAGTCTTGCTTGCTTCATTCTTTCTCAAACTTACGCAGTTTCAGGGTTGGCAAGAAAAGTCTGTCTCAGTTTCGCGTTCATGATACAACCTAAATCTTCATGTCTTGCAGGATATTGGCAAGCACTTGTGTCGTGCCCAACGTTCAAGAACCGCAAGATGTGGGATGGTCTATGTGCTTCATACCGACATTGTCGATGTGTGGAACTCCCGCGACCCTCATAAGGTGGTGGTTATCTTATTTGTCGTCGTTGCATCCGACCTAACGTGATTTGTGCGTAGTGCTTGCACAGCCAAGAGTTCAACACAATGATGAACATGGCCGATAAGATAGATGTTGGACCGACAGCTGATCCCACCAAGACCGCGCAAGCTGGTCTTCTATGTTACAGATGAATTTCATCTCATTGAGTATTTGCACCAATAGCAGCAAGTGCCGTACTTGCATAATGCTCAACCTGATCGAGAATTGGATTCTCCGTGTCGACTTTTTGAATGAGAGCCATGGAGTATGGTTTGGGGTTTTGGAGGAGGGAGGATATGGTCGCTTATCTGTGTACGTGAGTAGGTGTGTGCGCACGAAGGGTTGCGTTGCGTTGGATGTCGGATTCCATCTCGCGCGCGATGTTGATTTGTTTTATCCTTACTCTTCCAGGTCATTCGAGTATGCAAGAGCCATGGGCTCAGATCAGAATTCGCTTAATTTCGAATTGGAGTTATAGAATTTGGATTTGAACCCGCGCGAACCTCTTTTCAGACTCGGAACGATTAGGTTGATCGTTGCAGAGACTTCCAGAACAAGCATAACTCGTACATTTCAAATAGCAGACACGCCACACCACACATGGTTATCCTCACACATGCTACGCGTGTTCTCGTGCCTGTGACGTATTCCTGTACCGCATACACCACGCACGCTCTTTACTGCACCTCACGTCGTGGAAAGCTCCCGCCACGCGCCGCATGCACTCGGGCTGCGCGTTCATTCTACGTACGCATACCTTATACTTCTTTATGAGATTTGTTTCGTCGCTGCGCAGGGTCACTGCAAGTTCAACTGATGAAGCGATGACCGACAGATTGGGTTATGCTACCATGTTTCACATCTGCAGGTTCTACCAAAGTTTCTGCTATCCGATAGCAATAACAAATTCTGCCACATAGACCAGAATCGTGTCCATCAGTATGTGACAGCTGGCCGTCCTCCTATATTATTTTCATCCTCAGAGGTATCATCCGAGATCGTCCCCAAAATATTCCATATCACTTCGCATAGAAAATGCGTTTCTCTCTCCTCGCCGTTGTTGCTTTGACAGTGTCTATGTCTGTCAGTGCATGTTTTACCCAGGGTCAACGTTGCGGTAACACTGCCGATTGCTGCATTACCCTTGACTTGATTTGTCGCGAAAATGGCGTGAGTCTGAGCAGGTCGCTGTGCAACCAGGGTTCAACCACATGACTCACCTGCGCGCCTTAGAGAGGTTACCACTGCGAGTACATAGAGTTAGTTGGAAATTAAGCCGGCAGCCCGAGCGGCATGTCGCGACAGTGAGTCATGTTTCTGCTTTCGCTTTGGTATCATGATTGATGGTGCAATACCTAGTTCGCCAATCAGTACAGTTGTTTTTAGACAAACCTTCGTACTGCTCAATTAACGTAGAAGTTTGAATTTATCTGAAAATGATCGGATGTGCCTAGTCTTGCTTGTGGTCCACTAAACTTGAGTTTGAGAGCTTGTCGAGAGTTCGAATGTTGCTGATGACTCGAATCTCGGTAGACCTAGTCACTTGTTGTTGTGCAGCATCTACATCTGTAACATTCTTGGAGACTGTGTTGGACAAGATTAAACATTGAGCGAATAGCTATACTAGAGCAGGACGGTGATCATTTGCATTCACCTTCGGTAAAGGGCGTAGTTATTTGCCGCGGTCGTGACGTGGCACTGACGAGCCTTTTGAAATCACTGGCTTTTCGATCAGCAACAACAATACTGATATGACGCCACAGTCGATATGATTGAGCTGGCCACCACAAAGGCACAATGCATTGACTTGTCCCATGATATCAGCCCTGCGTGTTTGTGGACGTGGGACCACCTCATACTAGGTTCGTCACACAAGTAATGACAAACATGTCTCGTCTTTATGCCTTGCGACCGCGTCACGTCTGATTCTGTTAGGATAAAAGAAGACACTGTTAGAATGACAATTAGTATGACAGAACGAAAATATACCTCAGTTACAAGAGACGGTCAAGATTCTTGGGAAAACTTGTCGTGGTATGCGTAGTGCTTGACCCAGCCCTAAATGAGGTTTGACATGGTAGTGCAGAGTACAGAGGGTGGATCAAACTTGACAAGACGAGGTCGAGGCTTGACGCGGTGAGACAACACTTGACACTGCACCTGAAAACCAATATTAGCTGCACGAATTAGAGGTGATATAGCAATACAGGACTAAAGCAAGATGCGCACCAGTAGTGTGGACACAGAGGACAAGCACTGTAAATTTGATGAAAAGTGAATACGGCACTCTAGGGCCTGTAGACAGGCAGACACTGATATTATGTTGATCACGAACGAAAATACAAAGTGTTCGGAATTCAGTTCGAGTGACATATGATATTGTTTGAACATGACCTCAGGCTGCCAGCCCTTCCGAGTCGATAAACACGGCAGATTCAGAAGTAAATGTGCCGTAAAAGCACGCATGTGAAGTTCGTGTGAATTCATCATGATCTGGATTGAATCATCTTCATTTGAGCTACAGCTCGTTAAAGGTCTTGGAGCAGGAACGGATTTCCGAATATGCACACTATAGCTATAATCCCGCAAACACTACCTCAATTCCAAGTTTCAGCTCATCATCGCCACATCACGCAGAAGAACTCACACATGCATCAGTAAACAAGCCATGCCTCTGCTGCCTGCAGAACCGAGTCCCATCCACCAGGTCCATTCTCCCACAACTGCACGCTCTCTACCTCATCCTTGCCCAGCTTAAACTCATTGTAGAGGTGTGGAAACATGCCCTCCCCTCCGCGCGGACCGCACACCTCTGCCTTTGGATCTTCCCACTTGATATTCGTTTCGACAGGGTCGTAAGGGATGCGGAGTACATAAACTTTGTCGTGGTCTTTGAAGATGTTGATGAGTGTGTTTGGGACCTGGCGTGCGGTGGAGAGGTGGATGAAGCCATCCGTCAGGTCAAGGTCGCTCACGGGAAGCCGATCAGGAAGGGGATCAGGTGGGGCTGCTGATGTTGGAATGAGCTTGTAAATGTAGGTTGGTTTGGCATCTGATGGTGTGGCCATGGTGTTTAGCTTGAGCTCGATTGTGGGCGAATTCAGATTGTAGTGACAATATCAATGCAAACAGCTTATCAATGGGATGAACCAAAAATGTACACGAACACATTGGAACTTGGAAGATAATCTGGTGTCCACATGGACAGTCACACAGCAAACGGTGTCAGTAGTCGTTACAACATATACGTAGCTCGTAAAAGGTATATATATCGTGCGACGTGAATCTTACAATATCTTCAAGGCTCACACCATGTCTTTTCCCGTCTTTCCCCTTCTCTTATGCATGATCTTCCATAAAGTAAGAATTGGCCACACTGCACGTCTCAGGAATGGAGCATTGTGGTCGTGGAATGAGCTATACGTCTGAAGCGTGACGACGGTGTAAATTGTGAAGAGTGTGAGCGAAACGGTGACCTCGACGTAGCGGCCGAGCGTCTGTAGAGATCCTGAATTGAACTCTACGACGTTCATTCCGAACACAGACTGAGAGTATATGGGGTCAGATGGGTTTCGTACTAAGAGCCTCCGTGCTTACAGCTAAGAAGCTTGCTGGCAGGAATACCATCGTGAGGTACGAGATCTAAAAGTTTGTTGTTGTCCGGTAAGTCACTTTAGTTTCAGAAAAGAAAAGTACCTGTTTCATAGCTGCCGAGTCTCTGACCGTTGCCTCTGTCAGTTTTCGCGTTTGTCTACTGTCATCGATATTGACAGTCGCGAAAGCAAGGTCCATCACATTCTTCAGTCGGTTTCCCAGCATCGCACGTCGCTTTTCTAGACGATCGATTTCGCTGAGTAGATTTCCGGACTCCATCTCCATAAGTTCCTTCGACTCTTTGCGCTCTTCAGGGGAGAAGTCACTGGAGTCCATGGCCGGATTGTGGGTCTTTGCGATAAATTGTACTGATACCTCAAAATTATGAAGCAGTGATTGATACTGCAAGAGATGTGCTTGGAGGATATGAAGCTCGCGCGTGAGCTCCAGGTCATTCGTTTGGAGTACTCTTGACTCCTGAATGTTCTTTAGTAACACACCACTTCTACTCTGCTCAAGGATAACACACCAATTCACTAAGATGTTTGTACAGCAGCTCAAAGGACTCATCCCATGCATATAATGCATACCACAAAATCGCGAGGAAGAGGAAAGTCGGGTCCTTTGACTTGTCGAATAATTTTTGCCAGTACACACTACCCCCCACGAGCTGCATGAGCGAGTGGAGGCGCTTCGCAGATGTCCGGCACCACGTAGACTCGGGATGGTAGGAGATGACGGTGCTTGTCTTTACGCCGCGGACCATGTGAATCGCGAGGAGGTCGATAAAAAGCATGTTGCCATCTAGGAAGGACATTGGAATGTGAATATAAGGACCTTTATGCACATACCACTCATAGGGAAAGGAGCCTGGGTGTTGATCTGAGCATCTGCTGAATGTGAATAGGATGACTACGACAGATGATGGGTCACTTACTCCTGGAGTGCAATGGTTGTGATAGATATTGAGAGGTGGATGCTGATTGAGAATTTTTGCGCAGCGTTCGTACAAATGGCAGGGTAATAGTGATGTCTATCGCACAACATCAGCATGGAACGCAAAAAGGAAGATTTGAACTTGCGATCTCCTTTGTTATGGATAGGCGCTTCCTGATATCGTGAGGGTATCCAATTTATGGAGGACGTGAAAAAAAATGGTTCGATGTTGTATCTGTGTACGAGGAACCTCAGAACAAGTAGATAAGTGAAAGAAAACCATGTACCTTGTGCCCAGCATGCGCAAGACTGACGGTGTTAAGTCGTCTACAAATATCGATCGCACTCGGATATCGTCTGGACGCTACAAACCGTCTTACGCCCTGACTAGCATACGAGGGTGGTGAGACTCACTTCCCCCTGTAATATATCCCAAAACCCATCCTCAGATTCATGTTCAGGTCCCACTACTGTAATATTACCCTTTCCTCCGATATTTGAGCTTGCAAAACTCCCGTTGTTGCGCACATCCATCCAGTAAGTGGTGCTAGTCTTATTCACCAGACACTTCTCGATCATCTTGCTACGGCCTACTTGGTCTGGTGTCCAGTTCCCGAACTGGTTTTGAGGGTACCCCCGCCAGGATGGATCAATGGCAGTCGTAGAGGCCGTAGAATCCACTTCAAAGTCCATCCATGGCCATGGTCCCGATGGTGCCGCATGCCGATATCTGTGGAGAGTATCAGTCGACAACATGAGGAAAGTAAAAGGACAGAATTTACGGTGGTGCGGGTACCGCTGGTGGCATGGCTATATTACCATCCTTGAGGTTTTGAAGAGCGACGTCCGAGTCGTCATGGCGCACTCTGAAGGCGGCGGCCAATGTTCGAGTCATGATGTCCTAGCGGATGGAACTAGTTCATGCAGGAATTGTCGTGAGGAAGGGGGATGTTGAGTATATATGGTAGACATGGGCGCCCAGGGACGCTGCGTTCGTTCTCGACTTGGCCATTGTAAGGATAGACGCCTTGATATAAATTTATATACGTTGCCTTTTTCGACCAATATTGAAATTAATTCTACGCCCACTTCGAAGGCACATATCATTGCTGAATCGTCTAGATCAGTGCCCGCATACTATACAAGAGGTTCGGCTCGATTAAACTCCGTGAGACCTGAGATGCGCTGGCATGAGGCATGTAAGGGAACGTCCGAGGTTAGCCGAGGGCATGCGCTAGTAATAGGTCTAACCAAAAAAAGGTTCATTGAAAGTGATTGAAACCAAGTATTAGAGTATTAGCACTCAGTCTATTCAAGTCAGGCAAACTGAACGCAAGGGGGTATCTGTGTTTGCAGTCTTGAAAGTTAACAGCCGGACTCTGAAAAGACTTCAATTTGATTATGTAACACCCCGGCGGCGCAACAAGTCACCGTGGGCATTGATCAGGTCGGGCCATCATTCCATCATGATGTGTATCCACGGATACATTTGCATCTGGGTAGACAACATGATGGGAGTGTACTGTGGCTCTCATCCAGTAGCAATTCAGACGACTAAAGCTTATAAGCGCTAAATCACAGTGACACTAGTGGGTCCTCTTACCAGCCCTGCTGCCAACTTTTTACGGTCTTGTCGGAGGATCTATCTCAAGATTGAATCACTAGATATCCGTCGGAGTGTCCCTCAAGCCTGGGCCATGTTTATGGCAGTCTTTGCCTGTATCATACATGTACGGCCTTGGATCCCCACAAGCGACACGCCTCTAACCTCAAGTGAACGAAGGACTGCCAAGAGTGCCAAGATGGCCTGCTAGGATACCAGTCACCCGTTCGACCTCGTGTGATAAGGCCTCTAATTGGTCCCCGAGTCAGCCCAGTGAGAGTTGTTTCTGCTACGTGATGGAGAATGTGGGTGCGTTTGTCACAGTGGTCTAAGAATAAATATTCAATGATATGATCGTAACACAGATGTGACCCTCGCAGTTATAGGTCCCTTGACATGCTTTATGTGTCTTTGAATGCGCTCCAGTCCAACACAGTGACTACGTGCACGCTTGATGGACATGCTCCAAGTTCCAAGAACTCACCGGCCTGCCGCTGAGGACGGAGCTTTTGTGCTCCTCCTATTTGTCAAGAGATGATCACAGTATCTTGGTGGAGTCACATCTTCCTATGCTCTCTGGTAACGGGTGCGCACCGACATGATCCGGGTGTATCTCCACTCATGTTTATACCGGACAGAATCGTAACCGGTCTGGACTACGTCTTTGAGATGTTATGGCTACTGGACTTGCCCGTGATGTATAAGCCAGGCTGGTCACTCACTGGCACCCTATCATAGAGAACCAATCCGGACCTTTGCAGGTCTTGACGAAATCAGTCAAATCAAGCGCTTGCGGGGCAATCGGAAAGATGGTACATACTACAAAACATATTTTCCCTCCAAATCCGCCATGCGCGTGAGGTCACTCGGAAGTTGGCACGATGCAACAAAGTGGGCGTCTAACTCAAATCTAACTGCCTAAACTGAATCCAATGGATGTTTCATCATTTCAATTTCTATACCACGTCATGGAAGTTCACCACAATCGCGATGGGCTCGCTGTGCATGTCTATAATAGTAACATATGGGCGTTAGAATCCTCTCTACTCTCTCAAGACGCCGTGAGGCATGAATCACCTTTACTACACCATGAGTACGTCCCAGGCGAGCAACGCTGTTGCTAAAGACAGTTACACGTGGGAGGGTGCCTGACGGGGCCTACCTGCCTCCTGTCCCATTGAATCCTGACGAGTACCACATTAAGCTGAGCATCTATTGTGGGGGTATAATATAATATAAGATGGGTAATATATCCTAGTGGACCTGTGCTGTGTAGATAATAAATACATTGTATTGTAATTAGCTTGGTTTTGTATGAAGGAGACACGACGGGAGTGGTGCGGTCACAACGTCGAATATAGTAAGACATCATGCATGCAGATGCATACGCATCTCCAAACCATCCTACGCCCCACATCTTCCGTGCGCCAACATCTCAAACAATATCCTGAAAATTCTTTAGTGATTTCTGTCTCCATTTGTCATTGAACTGCTTGAAGATATAAAACATCGGCCACATAACACGCTGCACCAAAGTGCTATCCTCGGAGATAAAAGGACTGTGCGAATGACAGGCCACCATGAGCCAGGAAGTAGCGCATGTGAGCGCTAATGCCGTCGCAACGTAATGAACGAGCGACTCCTGTCCTTGCTGCCCAGTAACCTCATTGACATTCATCCCGAACACGGCCTAGCGAAGCACAATGTTCATTAGCACTTCGACATCACTCTCGCATACTTGGCACATACTGCAGTGAAGGAAGCGGGAAGGAATATCATCGTGAGGTAGGAGATCTAAACGGACACTTCTTGAGAACTATAATGATGAATACAATGGTGAAACACAAACCTGTTTCATGGCAGCTGAATCTCGGACGGTGACCTCCGTCAGTTCCCTCATATGCTTACTGTCCCCCATGTTGACAATCGCAAACGCCAGTTCCATCACGTTCTTCAGCCTACTGGTCTGCATCAGTCGCCTGCTCTCCAATCTCGCAATCTCGGAGAGTAGATTCCCACACTCCCTTGCCATGAGATTCATGGAGACCTTACGTTCGCTAGGAGTATATTTATCGGAGTGCATAGCGGGATTCGGGGTCTTGTGAAGGAACTCGACGGATTTCTGGAAGTCTCGGAGAAGCGACTGATAGTTTAGGAGGTGTGCCTGTATGATATGAAGTTCACGAGTCAGATCGATTTTATTAGTCAACAGCACTTGAGATTCCTGAATGGCTTTGATAAGAAACCAAAAGAACAAGCGTTGATTTTCCGCGACGCACCAGCCAGTTGATATGAATGTAGAGCGCATCAAATGCCTGGTCCCATGCATAGAGAGGATACCACAAGATAGCTAGGAACAAAAACGTCGGGTCCTTGGATTGGGCGAAGATTTTCTGCCAATATACACTCTGTCCCGCACGGTAGACAATGGAGTGTAGCCGCTTTGCAGGAGGACGACGACAACCAGAGCTTGGATGATATGATATGATCGTGCTCGAGTCCTCTGAGCGTACCATATGGATCGCGAGGAGATCGTGGAGAACAATGTTGCCACCTACGTAACTTAGCTATCGATCTAGACAAAGATTTTAACCAGAACTTACAGCTGAGAGCGAGTGGTGCTTGAGTATTAATGACTTGAGGTTCGTCTTGAAGAAGTACTTAGCTGGGAGTGATTGCAGAAAGAGCGAAAACGATTTACCAGTGGATATGTGCTGTAAGGGTATAGATCTTAATGAACTCGGTGTTTCGGCTGTTGGTGTTGATGGTCGAGTGACTGGATTTTGCATCGTCCGCATGAATTGGAGCGTAATCGTGATATCTGCATCAGAATGTAAGGACTCCTTAAACCATCAAACTGTGGAGCCAAATACGCACGATCACCCTTGCCCGACCGAACCTCCTCTTGGTAATGCGAGGGTATCCAATTTAGGGATGAAGTAAAGAAAAATGGTTCAATATTATATCTATAATTCCTGTCAGTCGCACAAGTGACCGAGCGACGAAACCATTTACCTTGTTCCAAGCATCTGCAGCACAGTCGAGGAAATATTGTCTACGAACAATGCACGAACACGGATATTCGCAGGTCGCTATAGAAGAGACGTCAATCATCGTACACACTCCGAAAAGAGAGCAACTCACAGGCCTCTGCAACAGCGCCCAAAACTCGTTTATACGTTCAGGTGCTATTGTACTTGTTTGGTCTTGTCCCTCCTCGTCCAGAATCGTAAAAGCCCCGTTCGTTAGAACATCCAACCAGTGCGCCGAGCACTTGCCAAGCTCCGGAGAGTTGCTAAGCATCTTGCTCCGCTTCACTTGATCTGGCTTCCAATTTCCAAAGAGAGCCTCAGGGTATCCGCGCCATGACTCGCCCGCTGTGCCAGGTGAGGTTGGTGTGTTGCCATAATTGAGCATAAGGTCGGAATCAGTGTCAAAGTCCACCCACGGCCAGGGTCCCGATGGTGCTGCATGACGGTGGCTAGAAATCATTAAAGTAGCTGAATAGGTAGGCATGGAGGTCACTCACATAGGTGTAGGAATGGCAGGAGGCATAGTTCTATCGCTCGAGTTGCCGTGCAGACTCGGAGCACTGCGAAGACCAGTAGAAAACATCACGGAAGCTCTATGGTTATTAGCCCTCGACATCTTCACCCCGTATAAGATGTGCTGCAGGAGTAAGGGAATCACGAATTCATTCCATCCTAGCAGACTAGATATACTAATGGCGACCGGCGATCAACGTTAGCCCGAGGGTCCACAGCAGCAACTGCTACTTGTATTCTCCAGAAAGAAGGATCTTTCAGCCACAGACTCAGGTACATAGCCAGCATGTCAAATCAGAACCTGTGAACGCTGTGACAGATTCCTGTTCAGCTTTATGTACGCATTCGTAATGCTGTACTGCAGATGACCTACCATAAACGAAAGCAGATTTGAATGCAGCAGGAGGAACCAATAATCCCATGAAGCACTGCCAAGTAATGTTAGCCACGCCACCAAATTCACCAAGAACTCCAACTGGAATGAATTACCATCTTCCTGCTACACCGTATATGGCCTAACTGCAAGCCCGGTAAACTAAGATTTGCCAGAAGGATCGATCATGGATGGTGTCGTCAACATACCTTATGTCAATGGATAAACAATAGATTACGATTGTCTAGCAGTGTCCTTCAAATGTCTGTGGCGCACTTCGGAGTAATAAATATACATAAAAGCGATGCGTCAACGTGCACGCCATCAGAAGACGACTACCGAGTAAGGAAAATAAATACCAGAAGACATTTGAGTATTCTGATAGCTCATCTGGCTATTTATAATGCTGTTGCAAAAAGTCACCTACTCCTTGTTCACAGCATTTGTGGGGCGTGCAGCGTGCCCACTTACCCCTGCTACGCGGAGCGCAGTCGTAGGACTTGGTGGCATGCTGTACAATATACCAGTGTCTGGTCCTTCGGGAAAACACTTCTAGTATAAAACAGCCATCTCTGCACAGACTACTGAAAGTCCGACAACCGTCATCACTACTAACGGAAGCGCATTCCAGTATGCAAACGTCGCCTGGCTTACGATGATGCCCTTTTGTTTGAGGATGCCTCTCCATAGAAGCCCCGCGAGGCTTGCACTGAAGGTGAACGATACGGCACCAATATTACTCGCGACAGCAAGGGCAATAGCAGCTGCGCGGAAGGTCTGATCGGATAACATAGGAGATGCCGCATTCACGACCTTGGTGAGAAGAATCGTCGCACCAATGTTTGTTCCAGAGACATTGCACAGGATAACTCCCAGAACACCGATCAACCAAATGGTACGGTACATATCTCCGTGAGTGGCTCGTAGTAGCCATGTCGCAAAGACGTCTATCCAGCCCTGGTGCGAAAGGGCTTCAATCAAGATGAACTGCGCGAACGCAAATGGGACGAGGGCGAAAGGGAGCCTCGGGAGCGCAGTGAAAAAGGTAGGAAAGTGGGCGTGCAGCCGTTTGTGTAGCGCAATGCCCTTGGAGCGCCACAATGCGACATAGGTCTTGGATAAAGGTTGAGGGGACCTGTTGATAAAGGTGCGATTGGAATCGGGATCAGAATTCACCTTGTCTGCCGTGGGTAGTGGGGCGGACTGGCGATGCCGGCTCTTGTTATCTGATATTGTCTGCGCGTCTTGCAGCATGACATCGTCTAACTGCATTCCATTTTCCCCTGGCCCTTTCTGCCCGCGCCCGAGCATCGGTAGCTGCCGAACAAAGCGGTAGTGATCCCAGGCAACATCATAGATAAACTTGGCCACAGCAAAAGGCAAGCTGATCTTCCACACGTCAATTCCGAAGAAGCTGACAACCAAGCACAGAATGAGAGCCGAGGCAAGCATGAAACTACCGACACAGGCACCGATCGGATCGAGGAGGACCGAACGGGCGTCAAGGTCAGCAGCGTGGTTCAACTTGCGAGGGACGTATTTTTTACTGTGGTATTGACCGCCAAGAGCCAAGAAACAGAAAACGCTGCATGCAATGAATGGAAGGATGGTATACGCTGTGAAAGCAGCATTGTTGACGTTGAAACCTTCGCAGATGACCACCTAAGATTACCGATTCAGGAACGTCAAATCCGAATTCGAGTTCATCGACACGAAATCAAGACCCACATTGGTTGGATTACCGACAAACAACACCATGCTCGCTGTGTTCGCTGCCGCAAACTCGGACATGAGCCATGAGATATGATTGAGCTCGGCGACTTTTATATAATAAACAAGGAACGCAGTTCCAGAGAGGATGACCGGGTCATTTCCCAGCATGATGGACAGCAAGGTAAGCATGATGTAGAAGTAGGTGTAGAGTTTCCAGCCGTTTGAGCCACCCTTGTTGCTGACCCAGAACGCTGCAGATTGAAGGATACCGGTGATGTCGAGGGTGATAGCCATGTAGGCAAGGGAGAAAAAGAGGATAAGAATGTTGTATGGTTTAACACCGTCTGTACCAACGATGCCGTCGCGAATGACTGTCGGGTCGAGACATTGTGCCGCCCATAGAATCGCAATTGCGATGATTGGGGCGGTTGTTAAATTTATTGGGATACGGGGTATTCGTCGAGGGGTGGGTATAGAAACTGGGTATATCACGAACCCAATTGATATGACGAAGACCACCAAAGTGGCCACAGAATAACCAGTAATCATGAGATATAAGACGTCAAGCGGGACGTCCGGTTGTGGGTTGACTGTGAGTCAGACGGAGAAGTATATAAGTTGTTGCGAAGGATTCGGACTCCATAACGTTTCCACATTATTTTTGTCTATATATAGAGATTAGTTCTTATCGATTTCTGTCTTCGTTTTCGAAATTCCAGAAGCCAAGGAACCCGCTGCGATACGCCGGTCATGACCTATGTCTGACACCTCATTCGAAACTTGCCTGAGCATGGGGTCATAATTACCAACGTGTGCTCACACAGTCGCACTGGTTTAACACTGCACTATCCTCCAAAGTAATTACCGTCGACGCAGTCCAGTCTGCCAGCCGCCGCATCCCGCATGCGAATAAACAGAACAATCTTGGGAATAACCCTGAACCGCCCAGGTTACCGAACCGACCTGCAGGAATGCTCGCTTGACATACAATAACACACCAAACGTGACTAGCCGGGCCCTCACCTTATCATTTTGGGTTTACACAATAGGTAAAACTTATCATCGTCACCATCGAGAACATGTTCGCTGGGATCATTCCAGTCAATTACCTACTTAATATACGACAAATAAGGGCGTCTGTCGTCAGTGTGGTGCTAACCTGTGCACAAACCTTGCACCTCAATTTCGAAGAAGAACGTCTTTTCAACCTTATGACATCATCTTATTATCAACTCGCAGCCGCAACTGGACTGAGAACTCCTTAATTTTCTTCTAGGTTTCGCCTCGAATGGAAAGCGTGGTCATTCATGCGTATGAATGACGCCATTGGATGATTGAAGTGTGGTCACATGAAACACTGCCTTTGATACTGGACAGCTTGTTGCCCTAGCTGACTAGGGCCAATGGGCTTAGTGGAGATTGACGTTTTAGAGTCAGAGAAGGTCACCGAGGTCAGATAGATTGGCAACTGGCACAAGGATGAGTGAATGTCTTCCTCCCAAGTATTTGATTTGACAACTCTGACGAGTGGATGTTTGGTGACAGATTCCATTTTACCTCATCTTGTGAAGTAATGAGTACGGTCATCCGCTCCAGGACATGCAGTGCTACAGCATGTCCGATTATGCACGCCAGCCGGGCCAATCATAAGTTAGTAAACTATAAACGATTTTAATTGGCTGACTACGCTACTGTATTTCACAGGTCCGGGAATTACATAAACGAATCATATGGTGTGAGTTCGCACCTCAGTGTAACTGTTACTTATTGCCATACAACAAGTAGGAGAATATCATGCATAAGCCACCCAGTTACATGAGTCCATTGAAGCGCTATTCGAGTCGGATAGTAATTTGCTCCTAACATCAATCGCAAACCTTGTTTCGACTTGCGACGTTTCAACCTTCCACCTTCAAATAGGTGTTTCCGCCAATTGTTTTGAAACGCACACTCGGTCGTCCCTGCACGCCGCTTCTATTTATCCACAAGTATTTTCTAATTTCTTGATAAGTGCTGAGCAGTAGGTATCCGTATTCATGTGATTACTTCACAAACGTATACTAACGGTCCGGTGGTTCCTACATAGTAGGCTACGATATGATATGGTACGTGTTCCATGTAGAAGATATCATTGCTCGTTAACATTTCTGTTTTGCTGTAGATGGCCGATGCTATTCTTATCATTGACTGTGCTGTCAATGACCTGTCAGATGATGCACTGCCATCCGACGTGGCTCCCCGCCAGTAGATCCGGACCACTATTTTCGCAGGCGTCACAAACAGCAATACGAATTTTCAATTACATATTTATCTTCTTGAATGATGTTTGTTCTTGACGATGTAAAACAGGTTGCGAACGTGATTGACGAATCGCTCACCCTGAGTGTGTCCTGTCATGCCCATGATGATCTCGAGAGGAGACTACTATTAGGGAAACTCAAGTCGCATATGTCGGTTATCGTGGTTATCTATGATCTGAATTATGTGAGTACGAACTGCGTAGCGAGCGCTGTCGATATCTAACGAAGCATCCTTGTACTCCGGTATTCTGTTTCTCATATCTGGATGGTACAAACGGGACGAGCTCGCCGTGAGAGCAGCTTTGGCTTCGGGACCTTGATTGGATCTAGTATCTTCAAGGTATGCAGTGGTTAAGGCGAGAACTTGAAACAATCTCCCTGCTATTAACCAAAACTGGACGATCTGTAGGTGGTTACATCGAGGGCAGTATTACCACCTTCGTCGTGGTTTGTATGATGTTCATACCCGCCTCGCAATATCAGATGGCTCACTCCGGAGGAAAGAGTACTTACCATCTCAAAGATGGTCATGGTAAGGTTGAGCTTGAGAAAAAGTCGATCGTGCAAGGACTGTGATACCATGATGCTGTGTTTGACTGAAAGGTGTAGCGGTTTTGTGATAGCGCAACCACTCCACATGGTCTACACTCGGCGCAACTGTGAGTTACGGTATGATGTTATCATTGCTACTTTGAGCTTGTCCATGGGTGTTCTCGATTATAGCTCTTTCGAAGTGGGCGAACCAGTTTTATCGGAAAACCGTGTCTGATCAACAAATAAAAACTCTGATAAGTGGCGCTGATATTTTATTGCTTCGAATGCACTTACTGCTCTTGGATTTAGCACATCTATCTGTACAACATTTGTACATTGCTGCACGCTGTATTTCGCCGCAAGTGATCCTCTTATACTCCGGGTGTACATGTTCCCGATTAGACGGATCACTAGTCTAGACTCTAGATGTACTAGCTGCAATAACGCGATTACGACGGATGTATCATTTCATCCATCCCTGAGGCCTGAAGGGTGTCATCTTCTTCGGTTATGGACTCGGACAGATATTACGGAACGCTCCACGTATGTATGACAGCAGCAGGCAGCATGTGGTGGTGTAGTACTAAGTACTTAGCGGGATTGTCAGTCACCGGAGACTTCAAACTCCACTACCTGCAGGTGTGCCTAGCGTGCACCCAGACTTCAAGTTTTCAAGCTTCAAGTTGGTCGCGGACAGACTTGATGCTCTGCGCAGACTTTCACCAGACCGGCCATTTCAGGCTCGTCCTCGCCACTCCGCCCTCACCTAAGGGTCCCCACCATTAACTTTTCGTCCTCGTTCATTATCGCATGATGGCATAGGGGGCTCCGAGCCTCGGACATGGCTCGGGTCAAGCTCGGGTTCCACATCAGCTATAAATATGCGTCGCTAGACACCGCCGCCATCACAATTCCTTCAGAATAAGTATACTCTAATGAAACTATAGCTTGAGAGGGGTTAGTCGTCCACGTTATACGACACAAAAAGATGCACCACAACCGCCGGTCTGTATTAATGTAGCTAGTGCGGTGAGTGAATCTTGCCGCGGCATCGCGCGGCATCCGTGAAAATCGCGATATCGCGGACTCATAAAGTTTGCGGGGTCGGCATCACCCGAGTGGTGCTATCTATAGTACTTACCAGTCGCACAATTCCTCGAGCAACCTGGCTGTCAGAAGCATTTCGACTGAGATGACGTCAGTGGGTTCACTACACTTGGGCCTCGTGCTATGATGATTATGGGCTTAATAGTACGCCTTGAATGTTTTTTCTACGCAAAAGCACGACTCCAAGTCACAAGCTAGGACAGTCGGCGAAGTCACATTCGAGTCCCCCGGACCATTATCAAGAAACTCTATTCCCTCTATCTGGTCTGCCTCCAGCAGACTAATGCATTGCTGTTTCAAATCATAATGCAGTGATTCCTATACAACGTTCAGTGGCGCATCGCTCGCAAAGCCCCAGATCAACATCAACGTTCCATTGAACGCCCTCAATTATTTATTGTGTTACCCTGAGATTAGGTTTTCGGATGTATGTGTCATATACAGGTTCCGCTGGTCCTACCATTCCAGACTCGGAGCAGGGACACGCTCTACTTGATTGGAATGAATCTGTGACAGTTGAGTATACAACACGATACATTGTTATCTGGATATGCCTAAGGTATAGGCCTAGATATTAGTGTTCATTCAGAAACTTTGGTAATGTCCCTATTTACGCTCCTTGGGACTCGGACTGGATTGAGCCATATGCGAGGGGTGTTACGGTAAAGACATAAGGTAAACATTCCGATGTCCCTTTTATAATGGTTCACTGACTAGAGTCTTGCCCTGCAGCATACAGGAACATGACAGGGAATTTTCGCTCTCTATTTACTTTGTGTCTGACGTTTGTGTCGTCTTGTGTCGCACTCAACACCCAGCTAGTCATTTCAAACGCCAAGATTGCCCCGGACGGTTTTGCGCATGAGTATGTGCTTGATACACGGCTCATAGGTGTCTAATCAAGTTTGTAGCGCTATCGTGGTCAATGGTGATTACCCTGGACCAATCCTCACAGCAGTGAAGGTAAGAAATTCGCTTTGTGTGGCTGTTCGTACCAACAAAATTATCTGTGTTCAGGGCGAGCGCTTTCAAATCAAGGTCAAGAATGTGTTGGTGGATGAATCTATGA
>JABBWF010000509.1:0-21496 GCA_016647645.1 Suillus variegatus
GATCAACATAATCCCGAGGAACAGATAGGCATTATCAGAAAAATTTCCACCGATCTCCAGTAATTCATCAAATCTATACTGTCCCTACACCCCCAAACTTGGTCTAGTAGTGCTAGGGCAGTAGAAAGAAAACGTGGATCACGACACATGAGTGCCCATGGACTCCCAGCATACGTGAATCATTCAGCTCACACGCCCACGTCCGTGCACAGGGCAGAAACTCACTTGTCACAGGACTCTCTACGTGCAGGCAGGTTAGGTTCTCGAGTCATAGTCGCGTGTCGCGCTGGTGGAATAGTGTAACAAAGCCGGGGCACTCCAGTCATAACGAAACCCTCGTGAAGAAAATGGTGCTATGCAAAAAATCTGGATTGGGAAGCAGTTCGCGTATGCCGCATTGTGTATGAAAAGCGCTCATCTGTAGATGAATCCCCACAGGTTGTGGAACCTGTGAAGAATGTAGAGATCAAATTTTCTGTATCTGTTCGTGGTTCGACCTCGGACACTGACTCACGCCTTGGTACTGGGCGATCTTTGTAACTCACTCCGGGCGCGTTGGTCCACTGGGGAGTTCCTCCAGGAATGACTGGATCCCGCTCTGGGATCTGATATAAGGCAGACTGGAAGTACTCTTGATTACTGCCGGCCATGGGTTGTGGAGGAATGTATGCGCCAAGATTGCGGTAGTGAGAGGTGGAGTTAGTACAGCATAAACAAAACGGATCTAATTATGGAGAGACGCCCAACTGTCAACGTTTCAGCTGCTAGAGCCAAACCCTCAATATTCAATCATGATAATGTCGCGCGCTCTGCGCTGGGCTGGTCGTCTGGGCGAATGATGCAGCTGATAAGATATCGGTTAATAAGTCCGCACCCGGCAGAAATAGAACACCTGGACTCGGCCCTGGCATAAGAATTTCAACCACTGATATTACATAGTTTTTACTAGATCTACAAGCCCGAACAATGTCGAGACGCAAACCCCGCCGATACCTTCAATCAAACGGGTATCCCGTCATACTCGTCGTAACCCAGAGTAAGGTTCAAATTCTGTCAAGAAATCAGATTGCTGACACCCCGCAGTCATCTTGGCGGAACGCACCTGTAAGCACTGCGTTGCGGCGCCCTTGAGAAGATTGTCCAAGCCACCCTAAATTCAGTTAGCCACATGTGACATGTCCTAGCATACGGGACAAACATACCACGACAACAGCTCGATCGCCCTCGCTGTGGACTTGGAAACCTCCCACAGTCCAGCCGTGCTTATTCTCGATGTCTGACAATCCTGGAACGCCCGCTTTGACGTGTATCAACTTCTCTCCACTATACTTTTCTTCATACAGGCCCTTGACATCCCGTGCAGTCACTTTCTCACTAAGTGGTACGGACAATGTCGAAATGATACCGCTGAACCAAGGTGCAACAGAGGGTATGAAGGCAACTTTTATGGGGTTGGTGGGATCTGCGAGCAGACTGGATAGGTGACGGCCTGCTTCGCGCTCGTGGATGTGGTCTGTGAGCGAGTACGGACGGAAACCGCCAGCGAGGCTCTCCGGTGTGACCTTGGGCACCGTCGTCGGCCTGCCCTCTGCATCGCTCGTGCCTGTAACGGTCCCAGCACCGCTGTACCCTGAGATGCCAAACACCGTAGGCCCGGATGCGTGCTTTACGTACTTCAGCAATGGTGCGATAAGCAGTTGCGTGGAGGTGGCATAGCATCCAGGATTGGATATTCTCTTCGACTTTCGGATGCCATCACGCCCGTAGAGCTCTGAAAGAATCGCGGAAAGAAAATAGAAGCAAAAAAATACAGGTAAATTTGGGAGTTCAACAAGGTATTTACACAGACGCCTCACCAGGCAAGCCATACTTCCACCCGGATTCAAAACGGTAGTCCGCACTCAGGTCGACAATGACACTTGATTCACCGGAACTGCGCACCTTTGCGCCACGGTCAATTGCATCAACAAATGGCTTGCAGACGCCATTGGGGAGCGCCATGACCCACGCATCAACCTCTCCGTCCTTTTCCATTCGCTCAACGTCCTCGACAGACAAGTTGCTGTGAGTGATTGAGGACTTTGTGTATCCCTGTAGAGGGTATCCTGCCAACTGTCGGGATGAGACATGCGTGAGATCGATATAGGGATGGCCGGAAAGAAGGGTTGCGAGGGCCTGTCCTGTGTACCCGCGCGCTCCGATCAAGGCGAGGCGCTTGGGCTCAGTAGATGTGGGCTGCGGAGTGACAGCAGTTGCGTACCCCCGAGAGCCGGAAGGTACTTGACGACGGGCAAGGGTAGAATAAGACCTGGTGGCACCGGGGAACGGTTGTTGAGGGGGAGCAGACGGTCCTACAGGTAAGTATGCCCTTTCGAGCCTGCCTTTGGCCTCGAAATCCTTGACAATCCTCTGCACCTCAGCAACATCCTGCACGCCGTACCAGAACAGGCTCTTGCCAGCACGCGTGAAGCTTCCATCAGCACGCTCAAAGTGCCAGGAGCGGTTGTCATCATCGACCTTCGCAGTCCAAAAGAGCTTGCGATGATCTTTCTTGATAGCGTTAAAAACGTTATCAATGACATTGTTGAGAACTCCGCTGCGAGAGGCGAGAAGCTTCGTCATGATTGGCACTTCACCTTCAGGGTGGGTGACAATGGCGACCGCGTCGAGGGGCTCATCACCGTAAATGGTGTACGGCGTCTTTTGGAGGCTGCTGAGGACGCTAGTGACGCTTGAGACGCCAGATTGCACCTCTGGATCACGATCGTGAATGACTTGGCGGAAACGATCAGCGCCGACACTCTCGATGCTGTTGTGTTTGAAGAGCCGGTAACCGCGGCGGATTAGGGTACCAGCACCGCTGTCGGTGAACAACTCCCTCTGCAAATGATCGGCAGAAATAACAGCAACAGACGAGGAACGGGGTAGGTGGTCAAGGAGCTCCTTGAATTCACGCAGCTTGAGCTTGGTACCGTACTTGACCCACGGCTCCTTCATGAGCTGTTCGTACTCCTACAGATAGTAATTAGTGTGCTGGCGATAATGTAATGCCAGATAGAATGTACCTCATCCAGATTAATGACGTCCAACTTTTCACCTGTGACGCCGTGGAACATGCCACCCTTCTCATTCAGGAACACTATCTTCATGGGCTCGAGCTCCTTGGCAAGTTCTCCGGCAGCAATGTCAGCATTAACATTGAGAATCTGGCCGTCAGGTGTCTCGGCTAAGCTGGTCAGAATAGGCAGTGCGCCAGCCCTAATGGCGGCCTCGATAGGACGCTTATCAACGCGAGTGATATTTCCGACAAGCTTGTACTTTTCTTTGTCGAGATAATCGGCAGTGAATACACCAGAGGTGATAGGGCGTGCACGAGTGCCTAGCTGTTCGAGTGCACCGACAAGCTTTAGGTTTTGTTCGAGAAAGACTCGGCGGGCGATCTGCAGGGTTTTCGCATCTAAAAAGATATTAGCCTAAGAATAGAAATGGTGGCTCTAACGTACCAGTGACACGAATTCCATCAATATAATCCGGAATGACGCCTTCAGACTCGATGATACCGTTCAGTTGTGGTCCTGCACCGTGGAGTACTACGGGGTAGAGGCCAACACGATACAAGAAGCTCAAGCTGAGGGCAAGTTCATCTATTTGATCCAACACAGCTCCTCCGACTTTGATGACAGCGAACTTGGCAGGTTGAGAAGGGTGGGAGGAAGAGGAGAATATGCGGAGGTGTCGCTCGACTTCTCGCTTGGTTCCAATGGAGTATAAGAGTCTGGTTATCGTATCCTGTGTATATAGTACAATGAAGAAATGATGTTGGGCATTCAAACTTTCAACGTACCCTATCAGTCTGGGCTACCGACTGGATAGACCTGACAGACACATTTGCACGACGTCTGACTGCGGTAAGGGCAGCTTGGCGTTGGCCAGCGACCCGAACAGCCTGAAATCTGGCGACCTGTGGAGTGAGGGCTGAAACACGAGAGGCAGCCAACATGTTTTGGTAGTCAATGTGCTGAGCAGCAAAACTGAAAAAAGGGTGTATGCAGGAAAGCAAGTTAGTTGACCAATAAGTTTGCAATAAGTCCTGTAGGCCTAGGGCTACTGCTTATTCAAAGTCCGAAGATAGGATTGTAATGGACGTCCGATGTCCAAGATTAAAACATTGTGAGTGATTTTGTCACTTGACAGCGCTACAAGTCAGTCACTCAGTCACTTGGCTGTTGGTTGGTCGCTGTGTGTGTAGCGCCTGACCTGCTCTCACTCGGATCCCGGTTACTTATCAATGTTGCATTATTCAAATAGATTTGCTGTAGACAATTTGCTGTATTTCTAGCTAACAGTTTCACATAGATAAGAATTCTGTCAAGTATAATGTATATAAGTCTTCGTGCTGCTAAGCTTGGTTGATGGCGAGTTCAGGGCAGAGCGACAATATTTGGCAGATTCGGCAAAATTATTTTCGAGTATTTTTGTGTGTTCTAGAGTAGGCTTACAAGATGATGACAATCCAGACTTTGTCCAGACCGCCTCCACGCCTTGTGACCTACAGCCAACCACGTCCATCTCTTGGATAAATCCTGCAAGTGTAATTCCTTTATAATAACCTTCTCCAGCTCGTCCTAATCTATAATACCTCCCTCGAAAATAACTGGGCGCCAGTACCTTGGGCTGGATGAAGCGGTGATATTGCAGTAAGCTATATGCATGCATTCGAAGGAGTGACACCGTGATGTGCTGGAGCAGCTCGACACAAAAAAACTACAACATTATGCAAGATAGATAGTCAGATTCGAGCGCTGGAAAGCACCGACTGCTCGATCGGATGCAATGAGATACATACACTCTGACAGCTGTGGAGACAAGAGTCAGATGGATGGAGACACTGGGAGGGTATACTGTCGCGGGTATGATAATAGAGTGGATTCTTTCCATAACGGTGATGGAGGCGAACAGCCTCGTGTCTGGGCGTCTATTGAAATGAGACAGGTTGACACAAAACGCACAATACACGCACCTAGGCAGAAAGACACCCACAACCCCTCAATAGTCCACTTCGACCGCGCCCGACGCCATCGGCCTTCAATAAAATGTCGGAGCTCATTTCAATCACTACACCCCTGCGAGAGTTCAAAGGTCATGAAGCAGTCGTAAGGGCAGTCGCAGTGTTCCCCGATAAACGACGGATGATTACGAGCTCGGATGACAAGACGCTTCGTCTGTGGGACTTGAAGACAGGTGTTGTGTTGAAGAAGATGGGGGAACATCGTAATTTGGTGCTGGCATTGGCAGTATCACGAGATGGCCAATTGATAGCAAGCGGTGATTATCACGGAGAGGTCATCGTCTGGCATGGAGAAACTGGCGAATCACTCACCAAAATCAAAGCTCACTCCCGTTATTTCACCTCGCTGGATTTTTCTCCTGACGGAACAGTGCTGGCCACCAGTGCGTTTGACGATAGAATGACGAAACTGTGGAACACCAAAACCTGGTCGCAACATAGAAATCCAATTGAGTGTGGTAATGATGTCACTCAGTGCGTACGGTATTCACCCTCTGGAGAACTTCTTGCCATCGCAACATACAACAAAATCAAAATTTATAATTCAGGCACGAGGGAATGCGTTACATCCTTTGAGGCTCACGAATCCAACTTGTCACTCGCATGGACACCCGATGGCACACGCCTTCTCACAGGTGGCATTGCTCTTGATACTACCATACGCGAATGGGATACAACAACCTGGGAGCAGGTCGGCGATCCTTGGACGGGTCACTTTAAAGGTATTAGTGACATTGCCGTCCATCCGACTGGCACACTCGTCGCATCCGCATCCTATGACAATCATGTCCATCTTTGGCGGCTCTCAGATCGACGAATCGTTGCCACATTGAAGCCCTCATCTACGCCGTTTTGCGTCACTTTCTCCGTGGACGGCAATCACATTCTCAGCGGAGGTCAAGATAATATGATCTCGGAGTGGGCAGTACCTCAGGGCTTCTATACAAAGGCATCTTTCCATTCTTGACTCGTATACCACAATTCGAGCATGCTTTGTACAGATTCTCGCCATCACAACAGCCCGCGATGCATGCATATATGGAGACTTATCTACCGCCGAAGACCTACTCACGCAAGATATCAACAGGAATGTGAACGACCACACTTCCTATGCCCATCGTTCATTCGTGATGGCTCGACAAAACGACTGGGACAACGCTCTTCAGGATGCTATCAAGGTGAGTGATACGCACTGATCATGGCCCACTTACAAAGGCTAACTCGACGGCGACGTAGTCCATCAGCATCCAACTCTCATTGACAGGCTACATCTCCAAGGGTATTGCCCTCTGCAGAAAAGGCCGTGTCTCGGATGCAAGGGCAGCGTTTGATGTTGCATCAATGTACACGGACAAAGATTCACAGATCCTCCATTTCCTGCTCTTGATCAAAGTACGTTACATTTGCCTCACATACTTTCCGCTTCATCGTGTATTTCAAGCCATTGCCCTCTTCAATGCAGATCAACATGACGAGGTCAATATGCTCCTCAAAGAACTCGCTGCTGGTTGTCCGAATGCCGATGCTCTCGCGTGTGATGTCGTGTAAGTAAGCAGCATCCGCACTTGGTTATCAACACTCATCTTTGCAACTCACGCATCAGGCATATCTGCGTGCTCAACCTCAACTCGGAATCAAGGCCTTGGATGGCGCACGTCACGAAGAAGCCGCTGACCATTTCACCGCCGTCCTCAACTCCAGCGCTCTCTCATCGAGTTCACCCATTCATGTGATGTACGAGGACTTGGTGGTGGTGCGTGAATACACATCCGAAATCCTTTTCATAACCGAGTCCCTTGTCCAGCTCTTTGGCTGGGATCTCAAATCATTGCGGCTCACTGTAAATCAGAAACGTTGCGATGCACTCCTTCAGGCAGGCAAAATTCAAGATGCCGTCGAATCATACCGATACATGATGGACAATATCGATGAAACAACGAAGGTCAGCTGCCTTCAATGGTCCAACGGCAAGTCTCGAGTTTGCAATGCCACGCAGGCTACAACCCTTACTTCCATTTCACTCAGCTTTCACGGAAAAATGCAATGCGCTTTCACTTACCAGCGGGGATGCTGCGTTCGCTGCAAGCGACTATGACAGGGCCATTGCCCTTTACTCGGCAGTGATCGACCTGAATTCTGCATTTGATGCCGTTTTTGCAAATCGTTGTAAGGCAAGGTTAGGTAAAATGCTATGGGAGGACGCCCTTCTCGATGCGCAAAAGGTGGGATAGCATCTATATTCTCGTAGGCCGTGTTGACTTCGGCGACAGCCTTTTATGGACGAGAGGTATGGTGCTAACATTACGATCCTTACAGACATGGATGGATGGTCTGGTTCACGGTCTGGTCCAGAGCCAGGCAGAGATACAATCGGCGTCAGGCGCTAATTGACCATCGACCGCTTGCTAGCGCAAAACCTCCAAATTACGAAGTAGTCTAAGGTAATTTTCCACGTTGCTATGAAGTTCCTACATTTTTGAATCACATGCAATTTTTGACTTCAAACCATCAGTGCCTCGATCTGGGCAATTTGCGACCATCTATGATCCTTTTCTGTACTATTACCTGCTCCAAGTGAAATGCACCGTAAAACATTTAAGACATTTAAGACATCTAGGACATCCCAGACCTTTGAGACTGCCAACATCTACGACATTCAGGACATCCATCTACAACATTTGGGAAATCCATATATTTAAGGCATTCAGGACATTTAGGACATCTGAGACCCTTCGAACATCGAGCACTCATCTGGGACCTGAGGCTACTTCTATGATTCAGACCTTTGGCGACGCCCGCAAAATTACCTTATGATCATTCTGTATCTCAATTACATAGTTTCGCATTCGCGTCAAACTCCCGAGCAATCATATATCACACTCGCAAGTCCATGTTTTGTTCCCGTGTTGATGGTATCATTAACGTTTGCTTCACAGTAAATGAAGAACCTGGCGTAATGCTTCCTGGGCATTGTTTTACCATCGAGGCAATCAGCTCGGTGCATGTCGTGACCTATTTGAAGTTGCTAATGTCCGTTTCTTCAGCCTTCTCTCGTTCAAGGTTCTCATCCTAGCCTGAATGTCTGGACTTTTCCGGACAGCTGGACTGCATCGACGGACAGTGTGCGGCCTAAAATGTGAGTCTTCGACTCGGTCCAGGCAGAAAACTGGTCCCATCGTCCACATATGCAGTACCAGTTGCTAGACACCTGTAAGAGAGTATGTTAGTCAGGACATCATCGATGAGATTTGGACTGTTACCGTCTACGGTGGTAGCTTCTGAGGTTAGTACCGAAGTCACGAAAACATCATTACCTGTCTACTGTGAAAAGCTCAGGTTCGTTAGGGAACTCGCAAGACAATACCCTGGCAGGCGGAAGATCGGCCATAGGGGAATTGGCAAAAAGCGTGTACTTTTGTATATCTACTGTCAGCCTCACGAACACTTGAAAGAGAACACGCTTACCCAGTACGGCAGTAAGGAATATCTAGCAGCAATGGCGATGCAGGATGCGTTTGCTACGCTTTCCCAGCGGTAAGGCTCTTGAGGAAGGGCGGCATAAGTATTGTGATTCCTGTAGAACGAAACGAATGCCGAGAGCTGCATCCAACGGTTGCACAACACCTCGTCGGCGTTATCATCTGCGTCATCCGTTAACTAGAAACCGAACGAGATTCTGCAAATACTTACTGAATCCACAAGTGTCAGCGCCAACCATCGGAATTTGGTGGATTCGGAACTGCAGAACGGCCTGAATGTCGAGGTGAAAATCCTGCTACTTGCCGTAGTTGTCGCCAAGCTAGAAACACGTCAACATCCTGTCCTATTCTGTCAAAGTACCCAATGACCGGTCCATTTTCCAGGAATGAGTCGGATAGATTGAATCGCAATGTAGGTCCATTAATCCCAACATATTGTGCACGTCAAATTCTGCATATCCGCCGAAGTGGGTCGTATTTATTGTCAGAGTGTCGCGGTTACATATGTTCCCACTAGGTCCACATTTTGTCTCATTGTGGCTTCATCAACCATCATCAGTAATATTCAGTAGGAGGGCGATTTTGAAAAAATTGGCCGGTCTGGGTGAAAGTCTGCGCAAGATCAGGATCATCAGGTCTGTGTGCGACCAAGTGTGGGTGCACGCTCGGCACGCGTGGCGGAGTGTGAAGTTACCGGTAGCCGACATGCATCTTGCTGCCGCCGCGACCCCCAGGTATCTGCTGCCTGCCGCTGTAGGTGGCCAAGTAGGTAGAGGATGTTAGCACAACAGCAGCAAAAGCCTGCTGTTATTGTGAGATATTGAATTATTAATGCCTGTGTGGTACTTTCCATCAAAGGGTAGCATCGGCACTGCAGCCGGGGAGCTCAAGAGTGGTCTTCTTTATCGAACGAGTACGTGTTGGATGGGGTACAAGGGACGGTTGATGAGGAAGAGCAATTTGGAAGAGCAATTTCAAAAAGGTATATAGGGTCATCTGCAGGGTATGCCTCGATATCATCATTGGTGTTCAAAACAGCGCTCTGTGATGTGGCTGTAACTATGACCAATGCAAGGACCTTTGACCAAGCACATGCGAAGAATGAGAATGAGTATCAATTGCCGAAAGATGCCTCATTATCTCTGCGCAGTAGTTGTAGGGTTACTGGCCTACTGATAGTGTAGGCGAATTAGTACATATGAGGAAGCGACGAGTGAGTGAGAGAAACTGACATGAGATATCGACCAAGTACCTGTATATCGGAAATATTGACGAGAATGAGCATCAGTTTCTCAACTTTATCGCCACCCTGGCAGGGTTAGTGCAGGTTCAAATGATGAAGCGATGTGTGAGAGATTGGGATGAGAGACTGGTGATTTGAGCGTGGTTGCGAAGGCAATCATTGATGTCTGTATGCAGGTTATGATTCGACGTTCATAATCAAATGGATATGTTCCTGCGAGTTCTGCAGAGATTTATGCCATTTGACAGCAATAACGATTCAACCACTCTGCCAAATTGATCAGGATCATTCCCATAAGTGTATGCAGGATATAAAAGCTGGCTGTCGTCCTACAGTGTTCCCTCATCCGAGATTCACCTCAGAAGATTCCATATCACCTCGCACAGAAAATGCGCGTCTCCCTCCTCGCCATTGTGGTTGCTTTGACAGCATCCATGTTTGTCAGTGCATGTTTGAACCCGGATCAACCTTGCAGCGATGATCTCGATTGCTGCGATGGCTTTATTTGTCACAGAGGTAGTGTGAGTATGAGCAGCTTGCTGTGCAACCAGAATTCCACTACATAACTCATCTGCGCGCCTTAGCCCTATGGAGGCAAGATCTGTCAATAGTAGTCGATTGAAAATCGAGCCGGTCGGCAGCCCTCGGAGGGGAACGTCACGAGTTTGTGAGCCCTATTTTTGCTTTCGTGATATTATGGTTGACGTTGAAGCCCAGTGAAAATCGACAAGAATGAGGTAGATAGCATCAGTGAACCGGTGAACAGATGGGAATGATATTTAAAGCAATATATCCAAATTCAAACCCAGATTTACCAGTCCGTCTATCGATGGCTTGCCTCATAGACGGACTGGTCACGAGTCTAGTCGTAGTGTCATCATCATCGTTCTGCCACCAACGGCCTCGAGTCACTTAGTCCTAGTTCACCGGCAAAAACCCGTACTTGCCAGTACAACAAGTGCAGACCCGTACCCACACCTGTGCAGGGTTTACCCGCGGGTATCGTATACAAATAAGAAATTTATTAGATAGTGAAACGATGAAAAAACACACCTACATCATGATCACCAGGTATGAGTGCAAATGAGCACAAAGAATGTGAATGATGAACAAGTGCGAACGAGCACGGACGAGCACGGACAAACAAGCGCAAATGAACAAGCATGAACGAGCGCAGACGAATGAATGCAAACGAACGAGTGCGAACGAGCATGGATGAACAACTCGGAGCATGAATGAACGAGTACGAACAAGCATGAACAAAGGCGAGTCAAAATCGGGTTGCGCTGCATCGCGCAAGTGTTGGATGGGTGCAAGAGATGGTTGTTAGTCTCTAGTTTTTACAACGCCGTTCCTTGTCTCCAAGTATAGGGTCATCAGAGTATGAGACATAGTTATGGGCGTCTAAAATTGTAAAGGGAGCTGTGATGGGCTGTGCCCATGACTATGATAGTACCAGGGACTCCTCTTCGACCAAGAGCATGTCAAGAATAAGAATGAGCATCAACATGAGATATCGATCAAGTACATATCGGAAGTGTCGACGAGAATGAGCATCAACTTCTCAACTTTGTCGCCACGCTGGCAGGCTCAGTGCAGGTTCAAATGATGAAGCGATGAGTGAGAGATTGGGATTAAAGACCGGTGATCCGAGCGCGCATTGTGTGAATACCAAGAAGAGAATTGCTGGTGCCTGCAGGTAGGTCATTTAACAATGTTCGTAATCAAATGAATATACGCTCCTGCAGGTTCTGCAGAAACTTCTGCCATCTGACAGCAATAACGATTCTGCCAAATCGATCAGGGTCGTTCCCATAAGCATACGCAGGATATAAAAGCTAGTCGTTGTCCTACAACATCAGTGAATTCAGGAGTCCTTGATATTGATGGTACTCAATTCAACTTTTCAAACATTTCAAAACTCGCTTAAACACTTTAAACTCCCGGCTAAAGCCTTCAACAAACTCGGTGTCATGTGCATCAATTCAAAGTCAGGTGAATTCCGCAGGGCGGACTTTGAAACACATGCCTCCCACTCGTCAACATGCACGTCGTTCTGCAAGACTTCGCACAGGTTCGTGTCATATTTATGCATTACTTACAGTAATTGTAGGACATCTGTGATGCATTCATCATACAGTTGTAGCGCCCCACGTAGCAGCAACATTTGCATAGCTAATGCATCACTCACCTAGCAGCAACATTTGCATAGCTAATGCATCACTCACCTCCCTAGTAAGCTGATGCACCGCCCATCCCATCGATGCATCACTCATACCTCGGTAATACCTCCCTCTTCGTCCTGATGCATCCTCCTGCTGTTTTTCTGCCCTAATGCATCACCCATCAATGCATCACTCATCCCTCTAGTAATGCATCCCTCGTCGTGCTGATGCATCCTTCTGCAGTTTTTCTGATGCATTCCATGACGCCAATGATGCTTTATTTGATGCATGACTTCTCATGCTGATGCATCCCCGCCATTTTTTGATGCATACTAAACCCGCCGTTTTTCTGATGCATCCCCCGACACTGCACACCCCCGCTGTTTTCTTAATGTGTCCCCCAACGCTGATGCATCACAGTGTATTACGATATAACATATAGCTCTAGCTACTGGCAATATTCACGTTTTCCCCGGACCCATCCTGCGCGCTCAAATGAGCCAGTGTCTGAGCCCAAAGCGCCTCAAACGAGGCTGCCAGTTTTCGGCGCAAGTGTGCCTGACGCTGTGCATATGCCATGCACCCATCCTCATGCTCCACGTCAGTTGGTATAACCTCGTCGCACCTTGCATCCCAGCGCCCCGCTTCCCACCTCAGGAATGCTCCTATGCGACAGCATTTCCTCACGAAGGAGTTCCACCTCCTCCTCCCATCGCATTGCACGAGCTCTTGCTTTGCACCACTCAATCCTCATGTCTATATGTAGCTTTGTTAGAAAAGAAACATATTCCGGGACAATGCTCACCTTCTAGAGCTCCATTGTCGTCCTTTTCACTTCCACCAGCACCCCGCATGTTCCAGATCCACGAGAGTTTCCGCCTGCCTTCTGATTCTCCCCAAAGTAGGTCGGACATTGAGCGTATATCTTGGTGGTTCAAGGGACGCAGTGCAGACTGCCAGCCGGACTCATTCAGTAGACTGCCTAGAATGACCAATGCCTTATGACGCGCTTTCATATCTCCTAATGGCAGCTTCAATCCTCACATCAATCGCCTTGAGCGTGTTGCGTGCTCTAGTATTTGCGCCTTGTCCGCGAAGGTTCCGGTCCTTATACTTGAGAATGGCCAGTTTGTGCACGAAGGCAGGAGTGCAGAGAACGCAGAGCGTCATGACCTTGAGCATATCGAAGTCGCCATTCTACCCTCTGCAGGCTTTGGTCGCAAGGTGAAGACCTGCCGATGTGTGAGGGTAGCCACAATTTGAAGCTTTCAGCGGGGGGGACAGAGTAAGTGTTTGCAGCGGTTGCATTGTCCGAGATCCGCATGGCCGCCACGTTGGGCATGTAAAGCTCTTGCATCTTCGCCCAGGAGTCGATCCTACGCTGTAATGCATTACTGCGCTCGATTAGTTTCCCTTCTTGATTGTCCGTGACGTGTAAGCCACGAGCATCCTTGTCAGCTCTCAAACGTTGTCTGGGAGAAGAAGTTAGTGACAACGCAAATGCAAATACATCAAAAGACATACTGCTGCTCTTCGAGCTCGAGGCCTGAACTGATCAATATGCTGGGCGAGCAATCCTCGTGAAGTGAAATACAGGCACCGCTCTGTAAGCTTTGTTCTTCTTCCTTGGCCAGCGCTAGCCGAACGGAAGCTAATGTGATTACTGCAATTAAGACAAATGAGTCAGTACTACATGTCGTTGATACGGTCACATACCATCTCCATTTCGCTCGAAAGGATTGAGTCGACTTTGATCATCCTCCCATCCCTCCACCTGCGATCTCCATTGCCCTAGGACCTCCCCATACTCTTCTTTGAGGCCCTCTTCGAGGTCGTCAAGGGCTGCGCGATGATCTTCACGTTGAGGCAAGGCCTCTTTGAGTTTGCGCTGCATAGTAGTACCTGGGAGAACAAATAAGACTAGCTGCCACGACACGATGGACGTACAAACCAAGAGCAACCACTTTTTTCCAATTCCAATCGCCAAAGAAATCATCTAAAGTATCCCGCCTTGCACCAGGTCCCATCTCCTTCGTACTGGATGCAATGGGGTTGATGTTGGCCCAGCCACGCTCTGGTGCTTCGCCATCTGTGCGACCAACCCCTCGTTTGAAGTTGAATGAAAAGGTCATCTGGCACTTCTCGACATGGGCAGGGAGGTGGAACTTCGGTACAAAAAAAGAGATGGCCTTGGACACATAGTCGAATTGCATCGAAGTCGGGAATGTGGTCATGCGCTGCCATAGCTTCTTATGCCATTGACAGGCAATATCGTATGAAATATTGAGAGATTGTAAGGATGAATGGCGAAGGGTGGAAAAGAATAGATAGTCCATGTTAATATATCTATCGATGATACACTATTAGTCAATGTGCATCTCAAAAATCAGTACACCTACTTTTCGCCTTTTTGCAGGTCTCCCACTGCGTTTGGTCGCTTCATATTGTGACTGTGCGCAGTCGATAGTGCCAAGGCCTGTCGCAGCCAGGCCCCGATTGGTCTTCGTATCTGCCATATTCACAGCGTTATGACTCGAACATGTAGATTTCTAAATATAATCAGCAGGGGACCAGTATAACAGACTAGTGACTCACCTCTTGAGCGACATCAATTTTCCCTGCGAGAAACTCTTTGTACCCTGCCTCCTCTACGAAATAAGCCCAGCCTTAACTTAAACTAGGGTCCGTGATATTGTTGGAGACAATTTTGTGCTTGAGACGGAAGTTGGCGTCGATTGCAGCAAACAAGGCATATATCCAACTGACCAAAATATTAGGAATCAACCAATATGGTAGAGCCTCCGACTCACCTGTTTCGTATGAGGAGTATTCTTCCAGTTGTCTGGCAAATTTTTACCTGGATGGGGACAAGCAGGGCACAGCACTGCGCAATCTCCTTCTCCTGTGGCATCCACACCTTTAGGATCGTGCCCTCTGCCGGATCGCTTGAGCATGGACAAATGCCGCCATTCGCGTATCATCCGCATGAAGGACTCATATCGGCCCTGAAAGATATACATTAGTAGCGACCACACCAATCACAATGCTGACTGACCTTAGGAGGGACCAGGCCAGTGTTATCAGTCCGGCGCACAAGAGCATTATAAAATTCATATGCCGAGACCTTTGACTCGAAAGACAACAAATGGAATTCCTCCAGGAGACGAAATGTAGCTGCTGTTTTGGGGTCGGCTGTCGTGGAAGGAAACCAAGATACGCGCAGAAGTTGTTGTACGTGTGCAATTGCATCCGCGCAGTCACAGAAGTCGAGAAACACCTCGTGGATACCATGAGAATCCATAACGACGAAATCGTCATTGAATGCACGACGGGGATTAGGGCACGTCTGACCGGGTGGATGGCCCAACTGAATGCGGAGGCCGAGGGCCTTCAGTGTGACACGTTCGAAGTAATTTCCATTCCATTTCTACAGAGCTCGGTCAGACCATCTCATATCATCACAAATGACAACTTACTTGCAACCGATGGAGTGGATGGCACTGGTGAGCAGCCTTGATGCATGATGAGCAATGAAGATCCACACCAAAACAGTCTTCACACCGATACTGGGGGGCCAAATTGCCACAGCTGGAACACGGTGCGTTCCTGAGGTTGCCTCTGCCTTCGAGGCGCAATACCTCTTCGAGAAACAGAGGGCGATCCTTTAACCACATAAGCAGCGGATGGTCCTAAACACTTTCAGCAGTCAGAAAACATGATCTGAATATTGGACTTACTCCAGCAGCACGTCGTCTTCTTGTAGGTTGTCCAGTCGTCTAACGGCATTGTCTCGACATCCCATGATTCATCAGCCAGAAAGCCGTTGAATTCATTGGGGATGATGGCTGGTGTAGCTGGATGATGCTGAGTGGTTGGTTGGGCGTTCCTAGGAGGTTCAATGTATGACCGCTGTGAAGCTGATAGAGCCATTCTCATGAACTTGATACTGAGTGTGCTGACGTTGTTGAATCCCTGACTGGCAACTTGGAAGTGTTTGAGTAGTTGTTCAGCTTTGGATTCCTCTTCCGCTTCTTCTTCGGCCGTAGTGCGTGTAAAACTCGTGACATTTCTTCTGTGCAGTGGATAACCTGGGGTTGTGGCATCGGCTCCGCAGAGGGCAAAGTAGAACTGCCAGAAGCGCTCATTTTCGTGAAATATCCGAGGAACCAGCAGGAGCGACACCCAACAACAAGCCGAAACTCACCAGCCAGAAAAGCAAACGACTCCGACGAGGCTAGTGGTCTTCCTGGGTTGCTGGACAGCATTGACAATACCATTGCCACTTCTGAACGTTGAACATTCTGAACGGCTGTCAATTCATATTAGGTAAACGATGGGACATCCTACATGCTTCAACTTATGTAAGTTCCTACTTTGTCACCGTCAACCATATTGGCAGTCGGACACTCATTAATGCATTATGATGCATGATGCATCAAACAGCTTATGCATATAAAGGCTGTTGAAATTGGTGAGTTTTCATCCGTCTTCTCTTCATCCATCTTCTCTGTCTCCTCCTCGCACTGGTACTGATATCCATGGAGAATATTCCCAACCGTTCGGACAATGAAGGCCAAATCGTCCTCAGTACGTTGTTTTGTATCATTGATCATCGATTCTTACTCATTGTTGATAGATGCTGTGATGCAGCTTCTCTCCTCATTGACGCTCTCCCAGAATGATGCCCACAACATCATTCAAGTTGTTGTCGACAGCACTGATATACAGCCAGCTTCTGCTGTGGACACTCAGACCCCTGCACCTCACCCTACTCTGCAGACTCAACTCACGCCCTCTCCTACCGTGCCAATTCAGAATCCCCCCCCTTCCCTTGTGGAGACTTCGGCCTCCTCCCCCTCCCATTGTGGAGACTCAGCCTCCCATCGTACAAACCCCTCAGTCTGCCCTTCCCGTTGTGCGAACTCTACCTGCTGAGGCACCTCCTGCTGCGGCCCTAACGGCTCGGCCTTTGCCCAACCTTCCAACGATCACAGTCATTACCAATGGAGAGGAGAGATATCAGCACCAATACAAAGGCTTCAGTTTTGATATCCCACGTGCTAACGCAGATGGTCCGTTCTACTTCATAAGTCGAGGTCGCCGTGTTGGAATTTTTAATACATGGTAACCCTCTATTTTTTCAATTCTAATTCTATTATCTAACGTTGAGTCGCAGGTCCTGCACTTCCCCTTATGTAATCAGCGTGAAAGCCTCATCGTTCACTCGCGTGCGGTCTTTATATGATGGGATTTCTCGCATGATCGAAGCTATAGATCTTGGAGAAGCGGCGTGGCTTCCTTGAACGACTCGTAAACTATTGTGTGTACAATTCTTGGCTTCTCAGCTGTGATTACTGTATGTAATGTAAATAACGCGCGATGCGCGGAATACATTCAAGTCAACTGAAGCTACTAGGACATCCCAAGAAGGTATTATGTAGTCTAGAATGAAGTGACAGACCCTACAACGAAGCGGAACCGGGAGTCTTCTGATAAAGTAGCTCACCTCGTGCGTGATGGTGAAAGAGTGAATGTAGATCATCCATAGCGTACATGAGAACATCCTCCAATGCTTTGGTAATGCTAGTTACCCGTCCAGCAGTAAACTCCACCTGACGCAGCTCCTTGCCCACACCATGGCATTGCAAAGTTGCGCAATGACATTCTTGAACCTGTTGTCGAAGTCCTTCTACATCGTCGAGCAAGGTCTTGATGGACTGGATGCAAGGCTCGATGTCTGTGCACCCTTTGAGATCGTGGACTAATGTATCGAAAAGTTCAGTTGAAGAGCCATTCATGAGGCGGTTGAGTGTATCCTCTACGTTTGCTAAAGTCCCGCTTGTAAAATGAGTAGTATTGATACATCCGATGCACAAAAACGCTTCAATTAGACTCACCGCCTGCCTGTGTGTAATCTGGCACGTCCTTTAGGTATTTCCTGGGCGCATGCTTTAGTAGGGATTTCCTGTGTGACTGCATTGACCCTGTAGTGGTATACAAATGAATGAGACATCAAACAAAAAATTCAAGCTCACCATTTTCGTGCTCGATACTTCGCTTTGTGCTTTAAACTGATGGTAACACGATTGCTAAACATCATGATTGTGAGGTTAGAATGTGCGTCGCTGCAATCCAACTCACTGATCATAATATTTTTTGCAGGAGCGTCGCGCTGCCTCTCTTTTCTCTTTGGGAGTATGGTGCAGTCGAGGACAAGTCATAGTATTGTAGTAAGAAGTGTGTGAGTGTGTAACTGCAATTAATGTAACGCATCCGAGTCATGTGCTGTAGGTAATTTACACGAGATTTAAAACATAACATCATATTATGGCCTACAGACGACCAATTGAGAAGTCAAACATGACGGAGTACATGTATATATGCCATAGGCATCATTAGACGAAGGTTTCAATGACATTTTGACATGAGGAAAGGTCTAGCAAAGCATCTTTACACCTCATATCCATGCAAACTTGCAGTGGCAGCGTCACATTTACTATTGCGAGACTACTACTAATTAACAAATTCACAATGCTGTCATCAGAGTTCATCTTTCTCCCTGTTAAAACACTTGGCCAGTACATCCTGTTATACCTCTATCCTATGCACTACACCAGAGTGCATTCTACCCCATGTCATGAATAACTTTCGCCATTAATGTGTGCTTTGACCGTCAATAATCCTGTGGCGCTATGCCGCGGAGTCCGAAAATCAGCGCCACGCTATCAGTGTATCAGCGACTCAGCGACTGCCACAAACACTAGTACTGTCAAGGTACATGAGTTCCTCCTTGAATCATGATCTACATGACCAGGGCTTGTTTCACAGTCAGCAACACAGACAGCAGACAACCGCTGAATTTTTTGCACTCAGTTTTTCGCACCCAGGTTCGTAATTCTGTCACATCGGCTGTTCATCGTTTCACAGTCAGCGACAGATATGCCGCCGGCACCACTCACAGCAGCTTGGTCGAGTGAACAGTTAGAATGGCTCGAGGACCAGAATGCCATGTACCTGCTTGCCTACAAAACCAACGACCTTCTGGAGTTCTGGCCGTCCTTGTTCGATATTTTCTTCACTCTATGGCCAGCACGTTCAATCTTGTGGCCCATCATGCCTGAGTCCCAGGCGCTCACCATTGAGGAACAGCTCAGTCCGATGTACAGCGAAGGTCCAACATATGACATACAGGGTACCAGCCATGCATCATTCGCTGGAATGTATCCTTCCTTCCTCAATAGCACTGATGCATCACTTCCATCTCATGGATCCACGTTCCCGATGCAGACAAGTACCTACGCTGATTTCGGAATTCGCACTTCCAATTCGTTTACACCAAGTGTCGCCAACCCCGAGTCTTCACTTAACGACGGATTCCAGGTCCCAGTCTGGAACAACACAGCCTGGAACGGGACCAATCCAGCCTGGAACTTCGATGGTGGAGTAGGGACACCCCAAGGTGGGTGGCGACTGTCAGATCTCTTGTCCTCCCCCGTCTCTGCAGAACGCAGCAGCATCCCGGACACGCTCCCTTCCCTCCCTTCTCCCGTGCCGCCAAATGAGGACTTGCGCCCTATTCTGCCTTCTCCCAATGCAATCCCGAGCGCGGATGATTCTGCTCTCCCTTCTATTGGAAAGGCTGGCACGATGACCAGCAGGAAGGTAAAGGTTTCCCGAAAGGCTGCTAAAAAGGGAGATGGCCAGAAGGGTGCCAATGCTAAGTTGACGGTGGGGCAGGCTGCGGCCAAATCTCCTGCTGCATTGGTCACTCAATCCTCCGTGCAGCATACCACTAAAAATAAGAAGCCACCTCCTGTGAAGCCGTCGCCCTCCACTAAAACGGGGACTCAGTCCTCTGCCCACTGTGCTTCACCCATCCCCATTACCAATCTAACCAGTGCTGCTACCTGGTGCTGACTGCGGTTCACCCAACCCCATCACCAATGTAACCAGTGCTGCTACGATGAACCGCACTGTGGACACCGAAGTGCGCAGAAAGCGTGTCCCAATTAAGTCTAGGCGCAACGACCTCGCGGATGCCATTGGCACTAATGGTGTCTCATTCTTGACTGGGAAAGAGAACGTCTTAGAGGCAGAAGTACCTAGCTCTTTGAAACGATCTGGACAAAGCGAGGCTTCCAGCGCTCCCAAGTGCAGTTGCTTTCATTACTTCACTCATCTTCTCATATACTGACTGCACACCAGAAAAAAGCGGGCCAAGGTGTGAGCGATTGACTAGGCACCCCCATACAATTATTTTGTTGTACATAGCATCTTGATAGTTTCGATAATGTGTATTGAACGCCAGTGATTGTGTTGACAATAAATGTTAAGCACCGTGACTTATGGAATGATCGTTGACAACATGTATTGAGGACACATCTCATGATATGACTTAGATTTTGCTTGTACTAGTACTCTATAGACTGGCTGTGCATATATATCAAGTGATCCTCGTTTGTTGATCAAGTATACTTGTGAAATTTTGAGCGCAGGCATCACGTGATCATTGTTAATTCTGTCGACGGTAAGGGCACTTGAAGATATGAGTTTAAGGCAAGTGAGGGCCGCCAACAATGAATCTGAGGCTATCTAGTGTCTACCCTATGGTATTTTATCACTAGCGCACAGCTATAAATGGGCAATATACACATTCCTCGAGGTAGTAGTAATATGATAGCAGCAGGGACAAACTTGAAGTAGTCGGCGTGAGAGTAGCAGTGGGGATGCACTGGTAATGGTGGTGGAAATGCAGTAGTGGGGGCGGGAATGCAGTAGTGGGGGCGGGAATGCAGGTGGCGGGAATGCAGGTGGCGGGAATACAGTAGCAGCAGGATGCATTAATTTAGCAATGGCGCATCAATCGATATATATAGTAACGGCGCACCAATGCTGTGGCAGGGATGCATCAAACAGTGGCAGGATGCGTGCCCCATGATTAGGCTGGGTCCGCTGGGATGCATCATCATGATAATGCATCAGGAATGCATGATACGAATGATGCTTTCCAATGCATTAACCTGAAGGATGCATTACAGATGCATCACCTAGGTGGATCACTGTAATGCATTATAATGCACAATAAATTAGCAGGCCTAGTATTGTACCATGGATGCATCAATACTAAACCTACAGTTTCCACATTATATTGCATCAATATGACAGGGACGCCTGGACTTCGAGCTGATGCTCGAGTGCACTCGATGGATCCTTCAGCACTCTCTGTACCTCCCTCTGAGGGACAATCCAAGGTCCCCTCCGAATCTGGACCACGATTGACCATCCAGTGGCATAACGAAACTGCCCTAACAGATGTCTTGGTGAATTATCTAACGTCTCACCCAGCTGATTGTAGGGTGCTCTTTTATTCTGAGGGGAAGAAGGCGATGTCCCCCGTCAACGACAGCCCCTCGGGCTCGGACAAAGGCCAAATCTGTAGCGTTATCGCTAAACTTATCTTCACCAATCACCCCAAATATGGTCACGCATATCACGACAATCAGAAGAAATTCCGCGATGCCATCAACAATCGCATAACAAG